>KB673079.1:423151-448151 GCA_000349145.1 Anopheles dirus
ACCTAAAGTGAACCCGAAAGTCTCTAGTCATTTATTTGTGTATGTGTGTGAATGTGGTTTTCCTCTCTCTCTCTCTCTCTCTCTCTCTCTCTCCCTGTCTCTTTCTCGCCTTCTCTCGCTCTTTCTCTCATTTATTCTCTAATACACACACACACAACACTTAAACACAATCTTTCTATATCTCTCTCCCTCTCTCTCTCTCTCTCTCTCTCCGTCTCTTTGGCTGTCTCACACACTCTCTTTGTTTCGTTTCACTTACTCTGTGTGGGGCTTTGACACAAACTTTGTTTTCCCGTGCTCGCTTTGTCCTGTCGAAAAGCACACATGAGCAGCTTCGTTGGCAGCGACGGGATTCGCACCTGATACCTGAGCGCGAACCATTGATCGCTTCAAACCCCGTCCCGGCTCGGCAGCGATCACCTTCCGCATCAGGGTTGTATTCGTCTCGCTAGCGGGTCTTCAAACTGGTGCAGAAAATTGATGAAAATTGAATGATGAGTGAAATCGGGGCAGCCATTGCTTCGAAGTTTCCCTTTTGGGGAATACAACAAATAACTCGCAAAATCAAATCACAATAACCCACCGCCTTCACAGCGCAGTAGCAGCGGTTGCCAAGCATGATCTGAATGTTCTGTGTCATTAGTGCCATCGATCACTACCTGCCACGTCAGTATGACAGATTGGTTGACAACAAAAGAGGTGAAGAACCATACATCATCCTTTCCGCCGGTTGACAGTTGTTTGCGGGCACACTCACGCAGCCTAGTTGCCCGTACCGGTTCCGGTGTCGTGTGCGTGCCGTCACGTCGCACTAGTTTCGTGAAGCGCGGTTTACTACTCTACCTGCAGCCTCCTTTGCGCAGTCAAGCAAGACCAGCATGCTTTATTTTTATCGTGTGTTTCTGTTTTCGTTGTTGTTGATCATTCTGTGGAGAATCGAGTAAAACGAAACCTTCTAACCCTTAAGCCCCGCACACCGACACCCCCCCCCCCAACGCCCCCGCCCCCCTATCAACCCCTTATCGCACATGTATCATGCCTGGAACCGAGGGGAACCGGCGTTTCTCCTTCCTCCAAGCAAGTAATGGAAAACCACAACAAATTGTTTTTACTTGTCACTGAGGAGGGAACCGAGAAGGGGGACACATTCAAACACACACATCTGTCACAACGCTGACGCGAACGTTTGCGAACATGCTGCTCGAGATGGTGAAACATCCTCTGTCTCCTCCACTCCCTGTCACTCCCTTCTTCCCCCTTCTCCCCCCCGTAACATGTACTAAACCGTCTAAAATGTGTTCTAAATGTCAAAAAACAAGCTCTAACACGCCCTCACCATAACTAAGAATGAACGATTATATAAAAAAAGCAAGAAATACGCTAAAAACCCCTTCCCACCGGAATCCTACCAATATGGACACTCTCCTGCCCTCAAGCCCGCCCATCTCCCTCGATTCCTGCGCCTACCAACAACCCTGGCAAACGGCTGATAACTTTAAACCCCGTTCTCTAAATATCTCAGTGCCGACGGCAATTTCGAGGTGACGTTAGCAACAAAAGCAACCATATATTCGGAAGGTTTGGTTGAGTGGAAACCACCTGCCATTTATAAATCATCATGTGAAATTGACGTAGAATATTTTCCATTCGATGAACAAACATGCGTATTGAAATTTGGAAGTTGGACATATGATGGTTTTAAGGTAGGTTTTCGTTAAATACTCATATGTTGGTTTTTCTAACAAAAAAATAAGAAACAAAAATAACCACAGCCACTACTCACACGAATAATAACAATATAAAAAATATATATATACATATATTTTTTTATATATATATCCACCACTCACCACTACTACCTGTTTGTTTCGTTTCTCTTTTGCGTTGTGGTTTCGTTTCGTTTTTCGGTGCTCCGCTGACATTCCTCCCATGCGATTTGTTTTGACACCTCACACGTTCGGTTCGTTCAGTTCGTTGTTTGCGTTCGTTCACGGGTTCTGTTTTTCTGACAGCGTTTGTGTTAAGCGTGTTTGCATACGTTTTTCGTTGGATTCGTTTAGAAGAAACCTGTTGCATCGTTTCGTTTTCCGTATGATTTTGATCGTTTCGAGCGTTTGGTTCTTTCCAGCATCAGCTGCCGTTCCCTTCCGTGTGATAATGTTTTCGTTACAACTGTCATGTTTCGTTTTCGTCTTACTCGGTTTGTTATGACAAGTTGCACAAGACATTCCTTTGTTTTGGTTTCGGGTATTTATAGTATTGTTTCTGGTATTGCTTTGATCCCCTGGTAAAATGGATATTTCTTAGTGAAGAAGAGCCAATAGTAACGAATGTCAGCTGTAATATATACTGTACATGTACGTTTCATTATAAGACACATCCATTAACTGTCGTTTAGTTCGTTTGTGTTTGATTTTGTTATCCACGACTGTATTTCTTCCCTCCCCCACTCTCCCAAAACCCAACCAATCAAACAACAAAAAAAAACCAGCTTACATAAATATTTGTAAATAGCTAAACAAACTCAGCAAAACCAAAAAGCCAACTTGATGTATAGCAAACCAAACCATCAATTCAGTTACCATCAAAGTTAACCTCGTACTCTCTCTCTCTCTCTCTCATTGCTTGATGATTTTCTCACCATGTGTATCTATTATTTAAGTATTTCTTTTACGTTACGTTAACAACAAATTGCGATACCATCCAACTTAGTAAACTGAGCAGCAGAGCTGTAAGAATTCGTTCGCTAGTACACATCACTGTCAGAACACAGCAAAAGCACAGGAAGTGACCACAAAAACGCAAAAGTGTGTAAAATCGGACGTGAGACATGATTGTCCTATTGTAAATCCAAACGAAACCCGAGAACCGCAAGCACGCGCACGCAGAAAATGAGGAAAACGAAAATACACTCTCGTACGAGAAGAAGCAAAAAAATAACGCACACTCACACTGTGATGATTGCGACAACAACAACCCAGCGACAGCCCGGCGCAAAAGACAGACAGCTCTCGCTTTTTTCGGTTTCGTTCTCTTGTTTGTGTTTTTTTTTCTCCCCCGGTTACTTTTGTAAATGTGTGTAAATTCGTAAACCGCGTGCGCGTGTCTGTGTGTAAGCGTGTATGTTTGTGTGCGTATGTGTGTATGTGTGAGTGTAAGAGACAAATGTCAACGTGACAGGTGTAGTCGATCTGTTAACTGCTCCATATCGCCAGATCGTATGGCTTGCTTTTACCTTCTTCCTTTCTAACCCAATCTACTAAGTAAACGTTTCCTATCTTTCTCATTCTCTGTCTCTCTCCCTCTCTCTCTCACTCTCTCTCTTGCCATGATGTTCATGTACCATTGATTCTTTTGTTTAGTTTTAGTACTTTTGTTTAGTACTTTTTTTTGTTACGTCTCCGTTTTTTCCCTTGCTTTTTGCGTCATCTGTTCTGTTTCTTCATGTTTGTATTATGATCTGTTTATTTTTTTTTTCGCTACGAGGGTAATTTTCTTATCTTGTTTGTAGTTTTGTATATGTCACTTTAGCGCTTTTTCGTTCATTTTCTTATTTCTGTTCAACCGTTTAGCTATTTTCGTTTTTATTGCAATGGCTGATACAGGTGATTCTCGGTTAGTGCTGTAAATAATTAAGCAGAGGAAATGTTATACAAGGTAGAATATTCCCTACACCTGGTTGGCGATGTACAGTACAGATGTTGTTTAATATCTTACCTCTCGGTAGGATATCATGAATATATATATTTTTTGATTTCATCCTACGAAATGTAATGCATATAGTACACTTAACAAAAGACTAAACTTCTTAATTTGTACATAAAAAACGGAAACAAAAATAATAATGGCATAAAAGTGAGAGGAAGCTTCGCTCACTTGTGAAAGCTTCACATCACACTTTTGTTTTGTGCTCAGATAATCCCTTCGTACAGCATATTTCGTTTTAGCTTTCCATCTTCATTCACCTCCCCCACCAAAAGGGCTAATATACAATTAAGATGTCAACACACGCTTAAACCAAACTGTGACCGTTGAAGTTTATACACATGCAAACAAGTGACTTCCACCGCACATTTGCACGTTCTAGCAGGTGAAAGAGCAGGCGCTTTACATATGAATCCACGTCACCTCATGTTGTTGTTCGTCGAGTTAAGCGAAGTGTATCAACCGTACCACACGATGTAAATAATGTAATACGTAATGCCGATGCGATAAACCGTGTCCTAACTAAAATTGAATAATTATGTGTCCATTAACCGATTTCGTAACATGATCGTGCTCGATGTGTCAACGTTCTGTAAGGACGTCGCAAATACCTCTCGCATGATCGTACCGAACGCTTCGCTTCCAAATAATCATAAGTACACTCGCGATACATAGGTAATGCCATAGGTAATGTGGTTATGCAGAGACACCAGGATGATCGGTTACTGACCTGCATCACTTCACGTTAAGATCAAAGCTGGCCTTGAGGCAGATCAAGAACAGGCCGGAAACAGTGGTGACTCCCGGAGAGTCCCCAAAACGCTGAGTACTGTTGTTATACGAGACGTATAGCAGGTTCGATCAGGAACATTGGATGCCGGATAGTCGAGAGCGAACTGTGTCGTTGTATATAAACCCGCGCTGTGCAGATATAACTACTAAACGTGCATTAGTAAGTCGAACTGTAGTATAGACGACGTCCTCGACGTTTCGATTCGTCCGATGCACTTACCCTAGCAGTTTGCAGTTATTTGCATTCGCATTGGAACCGTCAGAAATATTGTTGTACAAATTGGCTTCCCTACTTCTCCTACCTACCACCAGCTACTACATACTTACTTACGCTCTAGGTGACGCGCGTTCGAAATATTGTATCGGCACAATGTCCGCCCATCATATGGTGCTACCATTTTGCATTTTTTGTTTATCTGTTTCATGGTGACAGACGATGCCACCAAAGTGAAAAGGAAAAATTGCCTTAGCTGTCTTCTTCACGGATTCGAAGTGTATTGTTCGATTGTTTCGATTTCAAAGCATTTTGTTTACTCCCTCCATCAGTTGGTAGTTTGTTCGTTTGCAGTGTATACCTCGTTTCTGTTATCGCCACTTGGTTACTCCCGATTGATTTGACAGTTCCTCATCTTCTTTCTGATTAACAGATGTTAATAAACCGAACGAATTTGACAGCATAAAACCACTTACACCGGCGAAAGATCGGAACATATTGGACAAATTTCAATTAACCTATTCATTATCACTAATGGTCTAAAAACTAATCCGTTATGGTCCCCGTTCTCTCTCTCTCTCTCTTTCTCTCTGTATCTATTTCTATCTCTGTATTGCTCTACCTCCCTGTCTCTGTTTACTGTTTTCGCATCTCGCACACTGTCACTCTCTCTCTCTCTCTCTCTCTCTCTCTCTCTCTCTCTCTTTCTATGACTTTATTTAACATTTTCTATCTCTCTCTCTCTTTCTCTTACATTCACTTTCTCTCACCTTATTAATCTCCGTTAGCAGGTTTAAACAGTGTTTTTGCGTTCTTCTTCTCTCCACAGTGCTGATGGTCATTATGAGGTAACCCTTATGACCAAAGCAACCGTGTATAATAATGGTATGGTCATTTGGCAACCACCAGCAGTTTACAAATCGTCGTGTTCGATCGATGTTGAATATTTCCCATACGATGTACAGACATGTGTTTTAAAATTGGGCAGCTGGACCTATGACGGTTTTAAGGTGCAAGAAATATTTTTTATCATTTTTCTCCATCTCAACAATAAAAAAAAACAAAAAAAATATAAAATATAAAATACAACTAAATTCTCACTCAACTCAATTATCAAAAACAACTAAATAGCTAAACTAAAATAAAAAAAAAAACTCGTTCTTTTTCTCATTCGTTAACTAATTATTTTCCACGTTTATTTAGTAAGTGTATTGACTTCTTTGCTTTTTCGTTATGTGTTTTTATTTCTATTAATGTTTTCTTTTTCGTTTCATCTTATCGGTTTAATGCGTTTTGGTACTAATTATTCTTCATATAGCATTTATACTTTATGTTGAGTTCGTTTCATTGTTCTATCTTTTCTGCTCGCCCGTTACTAGAGCGAATCAAACATGCTATAGTATTACAGTTTTTTGTGTTCTGTTTTCATTTCCCTTCCGTTTTGTGATTCGTTTTCCAACTCTGCTTTGAAGCTCATCAATGTCATGCCTTGAGTCCACATTTTGCATCTGTTTTTACTTTCAATTTGCTCATCTTCAAGCAAGCATCACCTAGCCAGCAACAAAGTGTTTTTTTGTTGTTGTCTCTCGTTTGTGAAGTACATAGAGGATCTGTTTAGCAACCGTAATTGGAAACTCTTACGTATTTTCCATCTCCAACTGCCATCTGTTTGCCTTTCCTTCGTATTAGTTATGGTTATGGTTGGTTTTGTATCAATTCGTTCGAAATTATTTACTGATCATGAATAGTAACTAAACAAAACAAACCAATTAAAACAAACAGAAGCATTTTTCAGTTCGGATTATGCCTTTAGCGTAACATTAGTAACATGGTCATGTGCATAGTTAATCTGGATAGTTAAGTTTGATAGCGCTACCCACTAAGCAACTGTGATCATTGTGTTTTGTTTTTATTTGTGTTGTTAATTTTAAGTTTCCAAGTTGTTTATTATGTCCCATATCTCGATTCCTGTACCACCATAAGTTGTCTCATGTTACGATATAGGTCTCTTACGCTCAATACTCATGTTTCATTATGAAAACGGATTGTAAGGCCAAACCATGAACAACTTGAGATATGTTATATAAGGTTTTGCTACAAATTGATCAAACACATTCGTGAGGAATGTTTGTACTTCTTATACAGTTTAGTATCTCTAATAGTACATTGTGTCAGGCAAGTTATCTCGAGTTGACCTTGCTTATTATGTTATTGACAATCGACAAGTGTTCGTCATGTCTGCGTACTAAAAGGTGTACGGAACAGTGTTGCCAATCGAAATTGCCACATTTACGTCATGCAGTATGTTGCTTCTGTCAGGCATACTAGCTACTAATTACAGCTTCATTTATATTATAGTATGTATTTTGCGCCCGCCGAAGCAATCTTCCGATGATATTGCGTTTCGTATATCGTATTTTCGCAGTTGTTGGTTTGGTCAATCTTTCTTTCCTTCGTGTGGCATATGTGCTGAAGCGAAACTTAAACTCACCTGAAATAAAGTAGATTTGTTTGAGACTTTTTTGTTTCGATCTTAATTTGGAATGCTGTTGATTTGTTTTCATTCTTCCCGTTTGTTTTGTGTCTTTTTTCTCCATTCCATTACTTCTAGGGAGCAGATGGTGCCTCATGTAATTGATTGATTGTGGTCTGTTAGATGCTTGCCTTTCTTGATCGAATCCAAAATCGTTATGAGATATTTATACATATCTTTCGTATTGCATCCTTAGCGAAACGTTTCCTTTTGTCGATTGAGATTGATTAACTAAATAGCACTGCAGTGCCGATTAATAACAAAAAAAAAACAAAAAAAAACCGTTGTCATCCATCTTAATTAGAATACGAATACGACCAGCATTACCTCTCTAGCGAGTTTGCGAGTACTAGCGATCGTTTGTATGATTTGACTCTTCGTGTCTTAGGTCTTTTTGAGTGTTGCAGCCCTTCTTGCAAGAATGTTTTCGTTATAGTTTGCTTGTTTGGTGTTTTTCCCTTTCCCCGTCTTGTGTTTTTGTTTTGTTTTCGAACACCATTGGTTTTATGAAACGAACGATATAGTTGTGGAAGCAAACCGCCGGCGATGTCTGATATAGAGTAAGAAACCAAACAATCAAAAAAATCATATTCGTACACGCAGAAGCTGCCGTGGTGAAAGCAATTATTGCTTGCAATCGTGTAAATTGAACATTTAATCAAATAAACTATCTAAGCCGAGCTCAGAAGAAAATAACAATAAAGAAAACAGACAACATTCCAGCCAGAATGTGCGTGTATCATACATGTTCGAAAGGAATCATGCCTGTTTGGTTTGGTTTGGATGGAAAAGGATGTCAAAAAGCATATCAAATTACTAAGCACTAGTCACGCTCTGATGTCTGGCTCGTTGACATTCGCACAGTGGGAAACGTTACTGTTCTGTTTCGCATAACGTTTGACATTTGCAACAATCTGACGTTTGTGATGCATTTATTATCCTTAGTTCACTAGCAATCTCGAAACCGAATGCGTGCAACTTTCTACCGTGTAACATGCGTCCCCGTCGCCAAAGTTTAGTAGTCGTTCGTCTACCCAGCTGTGACAGAGGCAAGACGTGCTAGCGTATTCGTTGGATTTTCAGCCAGGTTTGCTAGAACGCGCTAACAGCGGACTCAATAGGGCTGATAGTGGCTTTGTTATGTTTTCACTACACGGCTAACGAATTGCATGGTTTAAAGACGAATGTGTAGGTTTATATACTATGATTGGCATTTTTACTCACGCGACTCACGGTTCCCCGTACGGACGATGTACTTCTCTTCTCTTTCGCTCTCTCTCTCTCTCTCTCTCTCTCTCTCTTCCTTTCTCTCCTGCTCTCTTTATCTTTGTCTTCGAATAGTACTACTAATTCTGACACTACCATCTGTCACTTCTACCGCCATGAACGAAATGTGTCAGAGTAGACATTCGTTATTTTGTTTTCATACTTGCGCTGTTTCTGTCGACAATCAATTGAATCCATCGTATAAACAGAATTCGTCTTTCTCTTGGAATTTCTCTTCGCTATCTGTCTTTGTCTCTCTCTCTCTCTCTCTCTCTCTCTCTCTCTCTCTCTCTCTCTCTCTCTATCACACTCTCTATTTCTGTTACTATCTATCTTTTATTTTCTTCTTCTCATTTCATTGCCTTTAGACATATCCTCTTTCTTCTTCTATCACTATATCGCTCTCTCTATCGGTCAGCAAAATTTCCAAGGGCAATCCCCACAGATTGTTTTTCGGTTAACTCCTACGCCACTCATGTCATGCCGTGCGCACTTCATTCACCCAAGGCCATCGGAACAAGCGAAAGCAATTACTTCAGCCATGTTGTTTTGTTCTCACCGTCACAGTCGCCGGGTTCAACTTAGTTTTGTTGTTTGCTTTCTTTACTCAATTCGATGTTCGTTTCTGACGGCGCGTCGTCGTCGTTTGAAGAATCGGAAAACAAAGCAAATGTCTGTAGTTCGGTGGTACGTACGCAGCTCGTTTTCGTATCGAACTATCAACATCGAACTCGATCGAAGCCCGACAGCAGTGGTTTAGTGCGATAGTATTGCGGGTAGTTTGACAGGTGCCTATCAGATGTTATTGATTTCGGGAGAAAAAAACATGCCAATATTCTTCTGTTTATTGTCAGCGCAATGACTGCTGTACGCTTTCTGAACATGGCAAACCCAAACAAACAGCAATTCTACACTGCGCTGGGGTACTATTCACTATTAGTAGCTCATTCTTCAATCCGAAGTTTATTTTCCCCCGTTGAACATATGTTCCAACTACAAGTGACAAGATGTCACATTATCTACTAAGAGACACTGTTGTCGACAACGCAACCCAGGTTACGGGCTACGATAACAGCTCCGGTGCACATCATATCTCGCGCGGGCAACAACAACCTATCCAATGGTGTATCCAATGACGATCTCCTCTCTTAGCTCCAAACCACGGTTCCGTAGCTCTGTTGGCGTGATGCAAAATTCGTTGGGAATGGGAAACTAGATGCTTCTCGACTATTTACCGACTATACTTCCAGCAATCTGTGCCTGTGCATGAATGCCTGTTATTTTACCTCTATTAGAAACAAAAAAAAAATACAAAACATACAAAAATTTTCCCAAACCTATATTCCAAATTAAAAAAAAAACTAACAATAACAAAAATGCCGAGAAAACCCCGATCTTTCTAACTGATTAAACATTTCCCTCGAACTGGTTCGTTTTCGTACAAGAAAAGGTAACGAAACTAATGACACAGTACACTTCCGCTTTGCGTTCACGGGAATGACCTCAGCCCCGGCGCGTGCGAACCAAACCTACTAAACGACTAGGGCATTGTCAAATGCTTGCGTTTTGTTCACCTTTGTTGCTGTCAACGCGTTTTCATTGCGAATGAGCATTAGTTCCAGTTCGGCCTCTTCAACTCTTAGCACACTATCTTCCCCTCTTCTGAAAAACCCCTCCCCCCGCCCCCAGAACCCATCACCCTTCCCGATCCATAAGTTATAGGTTTCCACGAAACTCTCTAGCTACGTTGTGGCCGTTGTGTACTCTAGCTCGATTTATTTTTCTCATGTCGTGTGCGCGTATTATTCTGTGGTTGTTGTTCTTGCATTAAACTTTTATTGCGATTTCTACTCGTCTTGATGTTGCGTTCGTTGAAAACGTTCTCCTAGCAATGCAATGCAATGCAAGCAAGCAAGCGAAAACAAACTAAACCAAAAACACAAACTTCACTAATCGATGCTCGTGCTGTTTTAAATAATGACTGATGAAAACCTACCCCACCCGAAAGGGGAATTAAATAAGCCAGCAAAGCAACCTCATGAGTACGATGTGATGATGATGTGGAAGTAAACTGCTAAATAATAAATACACTCCCTAAAAAGAAAAGAACACTTCTTCTGTTTGCGTAGTTGCATGGTAATAAAATAAAAACAAGGTATGAACGATATAAATGCAATAACAAACCTAAAACAAATACTTAAATAACTGAACTGAAAGCTGCCTGTTTAGCCTATACGCCTGTACGTCATCTCAAGAGTACATCAAAACTCACCCACTTACACACACACACACACACATACAAACACCACTGCACACACCTACACATTACCACGCACCCGAACACCAACACTGCTAGATCAGCGTAATAAACTCCATTGGAAAGTAAAGTAGCACTACTCGTAAAACTAACCCCACTTATCCTGTGCATAGTAAACATGCTGGTATTCCGGTCGCTTGTGTAGTATCCATTTAGACGCACTTAGTAACACCCTCACCATCCATGCACCGTAGACCGAACGCCCATCCCAGCAACGTTACGCTGATTGGGGTTAACAAAAAAAAAAGCCATAATCATAACATACTGTTGTTGGCTTATTCACGTGTTTGTGTTTTTCGTTCTCTCTCCTCTTCTTCCGTTTTTCGTTTGTTTGTTCGTTCGTTTGTTCGTTCGTTTGTTTGTTTGTTCGTTTGTTTCACCGACCACCATTTTTGTTCATTCGTCCATTCAAATCCGGTGTGTGTGTGTGCGTATCTGTCTGTGTGTGTGTGTTGGCCGCTGTGTTTTGCTGTCATCGACATTGCGACGATTCATTGTTGTAGTTTTCGTTCTGCGTAGAGATCAATGTTTCACTACATGTAGCGTTCTGCTGGTAGTTACGTTTCATCGTTTCCTTTCTTTGCGGTATCTTGGTGCAGGACTTGATCTCTTGGCGGGTTGTTTGTTTTCTGTTGATCTTTTTTGTTGTTTTGCTTTCTCATTGTTATTTCGTGTCTTGTTTGTATTTTGTTCATTCTGTTGTTTTTTATGTTATTTCGTACTGTCATGTTTTTATTTTTGTTATAATTTGTTTTTTTTTCACATTTTGATTCTTTACGTGGGTCGTGTTTGTTTTCGCAGTAGTTTTATGTGTTCGTTTACAATAGTACCCCAATGCAAAGAGATCAATGACTGATGTAACGCTTTTTTAAACACATCTGGCTCATTCGATGTAGCAACCTCACACCGTCCTCTCCTGGCATTTCTCAAGAACAACATAACCAACAACAAAAACACACACTCACACACACACACATACACTCGTCCCACGCTCACAAAAACCGCCTGTTTGATTGATTGATTTTCTACTTGTTCATTATCTGTTTTAACTATCTATTTGAGTATTAGTTATGGAGCGAAATATTAAAAAAAGTATCAACACTCATATAATCACAACTCAAATCTGCTACTGTCACCCTAACTCATGATTATCACTACCATTACCACCACTGTCACCACCACCACCACTGCCACAGTTAACCACAAATACAAAACTTTACCGTTCCCGATAGTAACGATACTATAACGCAGTACTATTGTTCTTCGCCTCTCTTTCTCGCCTTTCATTCTCGCGTCCAACGTAATGAAACTATACACTCGCGCATAATGCGTAAATGTGTGCGCACCACACAAACTCACAACAACAACAACAAAAACCCCTTCCTCCACCGACTCGGCCGCAGGTTGACCTGCGGCACATGGATGAGAAGTCCGGCAGTAACATCGTAGACGTCGGTGTCGACCTGTCCGAGTTTTACATGTCGGTCGAGTGGGATATCTTGGAAGTGCCGGCCGTAAGGTAGCTACTCACACTAGACGTTAGCGATGCTAGGACGCTATCGTGTCGTTTTGGATCTTGTAACGCGTTCGTGATCGGTATGCTCGGAAGATCTTTAATCGGTTTCTTCGTGGCTCTCTCTCTCTCTCTCTCTCTCTGTTTCTCCTTTTCTTCTATTACTCTCTCTCTCTCCTCGCCTAGAAACGAGAAGTTCTACACCTGCTGCGACGAGCCGTACTTGGACATCACGTTCAACATCACGATGCGGCGGAAGACCCTCTTCTACACCGTCAACATCATCATACCGTGCATGGGCATATCGTTTTTAACCGTGCTGACGTTCTATCTGCCTTCGGACAGTGGCGAAAAGGTACCTTACCGAGGCTGGCGGCGTCATCGATCTACTCGACTAACGATGCGCTCTCCGCCCACTTCCAGGTTACACTTTCGATATCGATTCTGATTAGCCTTCACGTGTTCTTCTTGCTGGTAGTCGAAATCATACCGCCAACGTCGCTAGTTGTGCCTTTGTTAGGAAAGTATCTCATCTTTGCTATGATACTTGTGTCCATTAGGTAAGCGTGGCGTCTGGCTTTCCCTGTGACATTCACCGTTAGTGCGCGTCCAACGCACTTGCTGAATGTTGCGTGCCGAGAGCTGCAACTTCGTACTAACCTCACTTTTTTTTTCTTAAATTGCATGGGCTGCTCGCAAAAAAAAAGTATATGCGTCACGGTAGTGGTGTTGAACGTCCATTTCCGATCACCTCAAACCCATCGGATGGCACCGTGGGTGAAAACGTTTTTTATTGGCAAGTACCCGGCTACGTCCAGCGACACGTGCCTCCTTTTGCTCACCCACACGCATACGCACTTATCGTTGCAGATTTTTTACCCCGATTCCTATTCATGAAGCGGCCACCGTACATCGAAAACCACAGGTACGTTACGGTTGACGGGTTCGGCATACACTGGCATTCCACCTCTGTCCGACACTTGTCCTGGTTCCTCCCGATCTTCCCGGTTGCCTCTGTTACTTGAAGGGAGACCGTTCCTCACATCCGCCTGCACACAATGTTTGATTTTGTTACTCTTTTGATATAATTTTGTATCCATGGTTGACCAATTTCTGCCTCTGTACTACCGAACAGCGGCTCGGCAGCCATATTGTAGCTACTACTACGTCTACTAACCTAACCTTTCCCTGTCAAACTCGCCGCGAGCTATTCGGACTCTCCTTCTTGCAAACTTTCCTCCTTTGCGTTTCTTCGCCCTACGTATAATTAAACCTATGCCCGCATAGTTTTTGTTTGGAACGTGGAGAAACTTGTCACAAATCGGGACGTTTTGTCCCTCCAAAAGCCAACTGTCACATGCTTGCGGGCTACGTTGGCGGTAAACTTTGTTTCGGTCAATGTTTTCTTTCACTTTATACACATTTTACTTTTGTTACTATCCCTCTCCAGCTCCTTCTCGTTCTCCCTCCCTCTCCTTTCTTGTACACGTGATCGGCGCTGATCGGATGCACGTGTATGGAATGCAAAACCGTAACCGACTAGTTATGTAGCGAATTTTTTCGAAGCAAATATCAGCTCATCTCTCTACTGTTTTTTTATCTTCTCGTTCTTTCTTTACGTTTACCTCTGTATTTGGGATTTTCTGCTTGTCGTAGAAAACTGCTATCCAAAGACCTACACGCTTGCTTTTATCCTTATTACTCGACTACTACATTAAATCGTATAGCTCGTTTTACTAATAGGGCTCCATCTAAAGAAGATCTTTCTCCGTCAAGGTATTTATGATATATTAAACTAATTTTTTCCCTCTCTCTCTCACACACACTTGCATAATTACATACTTTCTCTCGCTCTTTCTCACACTTGCTTCCTGTATCTCTATCTCTCTCTCTCTCTCTCTCTTGACCTATTGTTGTTCTCTTCCATTCGCTTTCCTTATCGTTTTGTGTCGTGTGCGGCTCGCTTTGACTGACCTGCCTGATTTGTTAGCACTTTATTTTTCGCCTCCTCACTTCCGCGTAGTGCGTGTTGCAGATACTTTCCTACCGTCTGCCTAGGTGCGGCAACTAATTTCGTGCAACGCTTCCGTCATAGGCTTGACATAGGGGTTTTCCCGTGCAGGAAGACACTGCCGTTAAATAGTGACACGTTTTGCCGCTCAGTTCTATTCCGTTCGTTTCTGTTCATCTAGCCTAATTCGGAATGACACTCCTTCGAGTAGTACATGTTTCCAGTAGTTACGATTGGTTTCGCAAAGATTGCTATCGTTTCGTTTCGTTTTAGATTGAGCCGACTCGAGCGTTTTGTTCATGGGTGTGTTTTTACTTTGTTTCGTGCCTTTCATATGCCTCAAATTTGGCTGGAAGTGTAACCACTAATGGCGGCAGGTGGCGCCACCTATTGGCAAACTGCACGAACTTAGTTGTTACTCCTATCGATGTACAGAATAGCATATTGCGTTGACTGCGCTATACTACGCTTTCACAGCTAACTCTCAACTTTGCATCCGTAGCAAGGGGCATAGTGTATGTACAGCATGAGTGCTCTGCTGGCAATGTGGACGTCCCGCGTCCATTGCCGGCTGAACCTCAAACAAATGTTAACCCGTTGCCTTCTCCTGCTCTGTACAATGTTAGAGTACGCCAGAAAACAAAAATCATTTTTCCACTACGAAAAGTTTGCACATGGCTAAACAACATTGTCTGGAGCAGTCAAATGTCAAATAGAACACTCAATGTACACAACAGCAGTGCATCCAACACCGCTAGCGAATGACAGCGGGAAAAGAGAAAGAGGATTGCTTGAACTTCTCAGCGCAAACACGCTCGTTTCGCCTGGCGTTGGATGCACCTGCGCCTTCTACCAGTAGTATACAAGCGGCGCTACGCTCTGTCGCAGGCAGAGCGGCGTGTGGCGGACACATCATCACCCTAGTACATGCTACCCATCAAATCAGTGTTCCCCGCACTCGATCGCACACCGCAGCAGAGCACTGACCGAACGCTCCGTTCTCCATTTTCCATTGCCCAGCTTGTCAGGTACGGGCCCGTTCGGCGGAAGCTGCCAGATACACGGACCGATCCAGCTGCCCCACTCGGAGTCGGAGGAGCTGTCGATGTCGACGGCCGCCGACACGGCCGTCCCGTCCGGCATCAAGAGCCCGGCGTTCAAGCAGCCGGCGTTCTCGCACGCCGTCTGCTCCACCGAGGTGCACCGAAGTTGCTTCTGCGTGCGGTTCATCGCCGAGCACACGAAGATGCTGGAGGACTCGACAAAGGTAGGCAGATGCTCCGTATACCATACGCATGATTGTACAATGTTCGATGCTTTCGATGCTTCCGGGTGCGTGCAGGTGAAGGAAGACTGGAAGTACGTCGCGATGGTGCTCGACCGGCTGTTTCTGTGGATTTTCACGCTGGCGGTGTTGGCCGGCACGGCCGGCATCATACTGCAGGCCCCGACGCTGTACGACGACCGGATACCGATCGACAAGACGTTCGACGAGCTGGCCACCTCGACCGTCGTGCGCTGTCCCCCGCAATAACGCTCGACCGCACTGTCGCAGCTACCGGTTGGCTTCAGCTTCGGGTTTGGGCTGCTCCTCGTGTGCGCCGTCGGCCTGAGCGGCTGCCTTTTCATATACGAGCGGCTACGGGTCGCACGATCGAGCCGGCTGTCGAAGCAGAGGGCGATCGGGACATAGCGAACGGGACGGGTAAGGGAGACCCCGATGCCGTGTCGCGCCGGAACAGCTGCTCTCGTTCCGGCGACGGCGCAGACGGCTTAGTGTGCGGCTGTCGTTGCTGCTTCGAATCGTTTGTACTGTACATACTGAAAACAAAGCAGAGGAACGAAGCGCGAGCATATAAGCCGACAATTTATCAGCAAAACAAAGCAACACACACACACACACACACACACACTGAAAAAAAACAACGTAGATAACTACACCCACATCCGTAAGCATGAATACACACATACACACGTCAACAGTATTATAGATACAGATAATAACTACAAGAGTTAACATTTAAGCGTAAGGTTTAAACGAGTAGAATTTTTATGTCTATAAAGAATAATAACAAAAACCAACCAACAAACAAACAAAAATGAGACAAGTGGAAATACAATATTTTTTTATCGAACTATGCACAAACAAACAAAAAAATGTAAACAAAACATCTTGCGCCAAACGGAAACGAAACAACAAAGGCAAACAAAACAAAACAGTACTGGGCAGAACGACAAAGACAAAGCTTAATTTTACACACATGACGTGGCGGGTACAACAGAGAGAAGAAAAGAAGAAGAAAAAAAAAACATCATATAAGAGATGGGAACCCATTAAGTAAGTGAAAGGCAACAGCAACAAAATACAAAATTTAGAATAATCCTTTGAAAACTGAACGCTGGCTAGCGGAAAAAAGCAATGTTAAACATAAACTAGCGCGAGCGAGTCGCGACGGACGGCCGCTGGCTCTCCTATAAAACGGCAGAAGAGTACGCACGGGAGGAAGAAAACGAAATAGGAAGAACTAAAGCAAACAGGTATCATAGTTTTTAACAAAAACACACACACACACACATAACCATACACACGCACACACTCATACATCCACACAAAGGCAAGCAGGTGAAGGTATCAAAGAAGGCAAGAGACGCGCCCGCCCGAACTAGAGCGATCAGGGCTAAAGGTGGACTAAAGGTGATCGGAAAACAGATTGGGGGGAAAAAAAAAGTAAAACAAAACATAAAAAACACACAACTATCGTTGTTGTTATGTGGTTAACAGATTCAGCTGAGATAGTTAAATGTTTAGAGACAACTTATTTCATATGTTACGTCTAGAAGGTATATCATATATAAAAGAGAAAAGCAAAACAAAACAAACGAAAACGTATTCAACGATTTGGCGACTTGGCGCACCGTTCGGTTCGGGAACGGGCGGCTAATTAGTGCGCCCAGCGGCGGCTTCCGTTCTTGTGGCGATTGTGTTCCGTGGATTATAATCCGTAGCTCCACAGACCGTGCTGTTGTATCCGTTTCCGTTCTTTTAGAGCCTTTTTTTACCTGTGATCCTTCCTTTACACTCGTGTCGCTCAAGGTAGGGGAGAGGGTAGAAGGAACAATCGGTTAGCCGGAGGATGGTAAAGCATATATATATATACAGACATACATATATTACGTATGGACAGCGGGTGATAGTGTGATAGGCGAAACGGAAACACGAAACAGAAGCTCATCAAACTATAACGGAGAAAGCGGTAGGGGCGAAAATGGACAGAAAAAGGTAGCTTTAAAGCATACAACGCAACACAAAGAATCTTGCTCAATTAAACAGCTACAGAATAGCCACTTACACATACTCTCTCACACACACACACACTCATGCATACCTACATACAACCCATGGACACTATTTTATGTGGAGTAGATACGACCGGAGTACCACGGCAGCTACTCAAGATACACTCTTTCTCCCTCTCTCTCTCTCTATCTATCTCTATCTCTCTCTCACACACGCTCTCTTTCTGCACTAAGGAATCTTTCTGCCATCAGTGTCCATTCAACGGCTCGTAGTCCTGGCATAACACTTTCGATTCGGACGCGTGCCACGTTTGCGTCGCACTGATTGCAATTAGATTCGTTAGCTCGAAACGAAATAAAGTAATAAAACAATATAACACATACTGCCAGCGATAAACAAAAAAAAAACGAAAGCGTCACGGTGAATGGGATGAGGGGCTGTCTGGAGGACGAGGAAATGGTAGAAAAGGGTATACATATACATATGAATATAACGATGTCGTTTCGTTTCTAGGACGTACTTAGTAGTGAAGTAGCAGAAGGGAGCAAGATGGCGCAGGTCAGGCTCGGTTCAAGTCTACTGATGTATGACTGATGTATGCCGCCGCCATGTACTGCTGGTATGGCTGGTGCATTGACAGTTAACAGGTGACAGGTGTCTCATTTTGGATCTCCGTTGTTTTTGTACTACTGGATTAGGATAATTTATGTGTATTTTGATTGGACACGGCTAGCGCAAGGTGTTTTCGTCTACGCAGGGTCAACCTCTCGATCGTGTGCTGTTTGCATGAAGCTTTTCCGTTCGGCGACTTGAGCCATCAAATTTGCTAACGTTGCGGTACAACCGAGATACAACGATTTCACTGCTCGGCACGTTTCGGATATGCACCCTCCCTTTACGCTTCCCGTTTTCCCCTATCAGCACTTGCATACTAACCGAACGACACCACGCAAAACGCGGAACTGAGCGTAGTTGGCAGAGAAAAACGATAGGGTCAGACGTTTAGGAAATCCCTGTTCCGTTTAGTTTCTTTCACAGTCTCACAGAAACAGAATCTTTGCAGCAGCAGCAGCAGCACCATCAGCAGTAAACAACATGAAAATGAATGATGTACTACAGTTTATACGTAGCAAACTGACTAACTGCGCACTGCGCCATCTGGCGGTGATAGCGATGAACGAGAAGTGCTAATAAATGGAAAGACCTAACTGAAAACTGCTTGGACTCAACGGTGTGTGTGTGTGCCTGCGTATGTGCGTGAGAGAAGAAAGTGTAGGCACCTTTCATACGATTCACCAATCCAACCCCTTCTCTTTCTCCTCGTCCCACACAAACGTTTTAGAAATGTGTAAACGAACCGGGTAAAAATCAAAGTAAAACTAAATGGAAACGAAGTAAACTAACATACGATAAACGAAAAGAAAAACAAAGCAAAACAAACAAACTACATAACATAAACGATGCAAAGCAAGGGATCGACAAAAATGGTTAACAAATTAAACAAAACAAAATCATCAAAACATAACACGTAGTGTCTGGTAAAACGAACGATTAAAGCAAAGCAACAGCAAGAAGAAAAATGTAAAAAAAAAACAAAATCCCCTTAGTAATTAATACGTCAAGAAAACATAGTCAACAAACGGGATGCAATTTGCGAGGGCAAAGCAGTGGCCGTGCTCTCACTGTTTGCTGTGCCGTGGATTAGGATGAGAATCGGGAACATACCGTTCGACGTACCGTTTTGCTTACGTTCCCTGTCCCCATGGTTGAAGTTTTCACGGTTCTCCGGTCGAAATATCCTCAACTATTCATGTCCGTGTGGGTTTTCGTCATGCGGGTTTTTTTTTTGTTCTCGTTCGCTCAACGTAAAGATTAGCAGATGCAATGGGTATCTTGTCGATTCTCATTCAGGAAGCAGAAAACTACCAAAATCATACAACAGCGCATTTGTCTAGCAGCATAACGACATTATTCTCAGCCTATCATACGCCCGCGAGAGATCACGCGATGGGAATGTATTGCAAACGCAAAACCCCAACAGCAAAACCTAACAAACTGACGGCGACAACAAGAACAACAAAATGGATAGTCACTACAATAAAGGAAAAATATCTCAATATGATAGATGTTGAAAATATAATTTAATGTTGAACTTCAACTAGCAAACATACTCATTGTTCGTTCATGTCATAGTAGTTACGCTTATTTTTAGTGACGCCAATTCATTTCTGGTCTACTGCATATTTGTACATTAAGATTTTACTAGGCTTGTCGTACGGAAACGAGTATATCTTCTCATCCCGCTACAGCAGTTCTGTTTATCGTGCTAGCACTGCTCACCTCAGTTTCGAGTTAATCCCTTTCAACCTTTACCGATCGTTCTCGCTTCACCTGCTTCTCCCGCTTCATAGACGTCTCGCGTTTCACGTGCGTCTCGCGTTTGATGCCCTTCCGGTCCGAATCCTGGTCACCCGGAGCCGGGCGCCTACTACGCTCCTCTGCCGCTGGCCCGCGCGATGTCCGGGCGTCCCCCGGTACGCCAGGGGCGCAACCGACCATCTGCAGGTGGCGCGTTTCCTCGTCCGTGTCCTTCGTGTCCTTCGGCGGCCGGTAGTCCTGCACGTGGTCAACGCGCAGCGTTTTACCGACGAGCTTGATGCCGTTCAGGTTGTCCACCGCCAGTACGGTCGAGCGCTGGTCCTCGTAGCAGATGAAGCAGAAGCCCTTCGGCTTGCCGGTCGCCTTATCGCGCACCAGGTTCACGTTCACGATCTCGCCGTACTGCGAGAACACGCACAGCACGTCACCCTCGCTCAGGTCGTACGGTAGTCCGCCGACGAAGATCCAGGCACTGCCGCTGTACTGATCGTGCCAGGAGTGCTTACCGCCGAGCCGCAGGTCCTGCTCGCTGAGCTTCAGCACGTTCTTCATGTTGCTGCGGCGGGAGGGATACGTTCAGTGTCGGGCAGTGCGGAAGGAAGTGGATACTTACGTCATGGGATTCATGATGGCGATGTTGCTTTAAAGCGAATTGTACAAGCAAACCATGAACAACCGGCAGTGTGTATAATGTGAGAATGTGCTCCCAATGAAACGGCAGACAGCGAAACGTAAACACAAACATCAACACCAAGCGCTTAAAAAGGTAAACAAACCGCGACCCGGGCTCAGCTGTCAAACTGTCAAACACATTGGCGTTTGTTTACAACATAATGCGTGCGAAAATCACTCGTTTTGTCGATTATTGCAGAAAATAGCACAAACCACACGCGTATTTAGTCTCGCATAACATTGTTCGCAACCGAAGTGAAAGGATGCATTCGAAAAGGGGACAGTTTTCCGTAAAATTCCTTATCGGATAGCAGCGATATCGTTCTGAAAGCGCAGGCCCATCACTACACGGTTCGGTTTGACAGGTTCGATGCGATGTAAACAAACGCGCAATTTCATTTCTTGCTTCAGCAGCACAATTAGGTAAAAAACGTTACCAAAACAAGAACTATTTCAGAGGAGGGTGCGAACGGCACTGATAAATTTGATACCCCTGCTGCGAAGCCCGCCAAGTGCTGTGGGGAAAAAGCCGCAAGTAGAGTAGACACCGCGGATGAGCTGCTGCCGCTAGCCTCATCGGGTTGTTAGAAGGAAGCCGTGTACGGCAGGAACGCTGCTAGAACGAGCCATTCTGACTCATCACCGCCGCGTAGTGGCAATGGACATTCAGCGCGCAATCAACTCGATGCACACACGGCTGAAGGTACGTATTCTGCCGTTCCAAATCACAGCTTCCGATGTCTGTGATAATCGCTACGTTTGCTTTCAGCTTATCGCGTTCGTGCACTTCATCCTGATCGTGCTGGCGCTTGGCAGTGCCTGGCTGCCGTCCGCCTACCTCTTCTACAACCTGCTCTTCCTGGTGGCACTGTTCTGGGCGATCCACTGCCGGGAATCGATCGACGCCGTGCAGATTGTACGTAATTGCGCTTGTGGTGGTCGCGTGTTTTGTTTTTATTTCCCCACTCGGTAGACTCTATATCTTCCTTCCCATCCCTCTTTCTTCTAGTGTGCCGTCATTGATGGGTTCAGCTTCTTCTTCGATCTGATGGGCATCATCTCGTACTTTCCGTCGCACGGCATCTTTTCCGCCGTGTTCGCGATCCTGAATCTCGTGCTGCGCCCGTTCAGCCTGCTGCTGCTGCAGCGCGAACTGTCCGACCGGGGCGGCAGCTTCGAGTTCGGGTACGATGGGACGGGGGGCGGCGGCGGCGGCGGAGGTGGTGTCGGGACGCATCCCACCAGCTACGAGGATATCGATGCACCGCACCAGCAGACACCGTCGCACGGGCAGGTGAACGTGGGCATATTCAAGTGAGATGGCCGTCGGTGGGACTAACACAGCTCGAAAATTGGAATCTCCCCGCATCGTGCACCGTCCCGGAAAGTTCCGCTACACAACCAATGAATCTTGTTTCTTTTTTTTTGCTCTCTCTTGTTTGTTTTTAAATTGTTAGTGCCGATTTTACACTCGACCGTGGCTCTCTTTTAGCAAACGTAACAATCGCCACTAAGCAGCCATAGTTTAGGATAGCAATGCTTGTAACCGCAGTGTGCAAGCTTTTTGTTTCGTTCGTTTTTTGTTTGTTTGTTTTGCCTGTTTTGTTTGTTGAAGAGGTACATAATAAAATAACGAGATAACTAATTTTCAGAAGAAAAAACAACCACTAATTTTGCCTTGAGCATTTTCAAACGATTTTGTCACGTGTTTGCAACCGAACAGCGGGTGAATTGCACCTGCCCGAAACGACCATCCATCGATCCTACAAAACATGGTAATGGCCAGCGCGGGATAGTCAGGATTTCAAATGGTAGATAGCCGATGCACGCCGCACGCCGCAAGTGTTTCGCTTCACACGCTTTCGGAATAAATTAAAGCTAACTGAAATCACAGAAACAAAGCAAAAATATTCAGTACCCCGGGTAGCAAAAGCAGTCGAATCGTTCCCCTGGTAATCGGTGGCTGGTGGCGGAACTCACTCAGTGTCGAACGCCATTGGTTCCAGCGAAACCGGTATTGGTGATGATGATTTTAGGGTGCTGAGAGACCACAACAAGAGGGACACACACAACAGAACGGTGTAATCTACGGTGCTTTCTCTCCCGACTCATGAGGGGGTTTCGAAGCACCGGGTGTGACGACGGTGGCGATTTTTATTCCCTATACTATTATACCCGGCGCGTCCTATGAGGTTTACAGGGATTGCACATGCCCCGTGCATAGTCCGGCTGCGAACTACACACTTCGTGGTGGGGCAAGACAGAAGCTATAAGATCTCATTTGTCCCTCTCGTGGAGAAAATCTCCCCGTTTCGATAAATCGACAACGACAACTTCCGAGAGACTCCCTTACACTGGGCAATCGTCACAATCCTTTCGGCATCTGATGACGATCACCAAGTGAGGGGGGAGAGACTACAACGCGTTAGGGAGAGAAGTTGTTAAAGGTAACTTCAAGCCTTTGAACCATGGGGAAAAGCAGACTGCCGATGAACGTGCGATCGTTCGTTCTATATATGCTACGCTATGTCGTTCCGGGTTCTAGCGATGGTTAGCGATAGAGCTCTACAACAGCGCTCCAGTTCCCAATGCTTCCAGTGCTCCAGTGCTAAAAATATCCCAGAAAGAGAGAGAAAGAGAAGAATCGTCAGCGATGCAATTTGCTCACACTTCTTCTCCTGAGTTCATGAGTGTCATCTGCATCCAGCACGACCGGGTCGCTTCGACCAGTTAGCTCAGTGCATGATCGCAAGGTTTAAGACACAACCGACGTGGGTTCAAGCCTCACTATTAGTAGTGCGATTTTAACATTCGCTTACGAATAACAAATGATAAATCATAATACGAAGAATAACTTCATGCCGTTACATCCACCAGCTACTTGTTTTGCTTCCCTTGAACAACATTAAGCAGTACCGAACAACAGATGTGTGATATGTACTTAATGTTGTTGCTCGATACGTATATCCTCTCCAAATTTGCATACTTCTAGACGCTTGTTTGCCTTCGGCGCTGATGATCCATTTGAAGCAAACCCATCTCTTGTTTTTATCAGTGCTACAGTGAGCATTAAGCTGTATTTAAATCTGGAACATCATCGCACAAGAAAGGTGTGCCTGTAAAACGCAGCAATCTGTCATCGAGGCGGCGGAAAAGGAGAGAAAAATCGCAGGTATCGTTTTTTTTTGTTACAATTTTTCTTCAATAACTGTAATTTTATTTTTCAATTATAAAAATTAACACAAAGTTCACTTTGTCTGTGTCGCTATAACACATTGCACTATCTCCATTTTTTTCTTCATTCCTCTCCTGCTTATTTTCATCGTGCCATTTATTTCCCGCACGTGTTGTTGTGATTTTTCATTACCTTGTTTTTTTGTTCTGTTTCGTTTTTTTTCTCTCTCTCTCTCTCGCTTGTTTCCGCATCGTCATTTACGTTGCACGCGGCGTGTTTTGCGTGTGTTTGTGTGTGTGTGTTTTTTTTCTCTCATGAGTATCCTGTGTCGTGTACTGATGTTGAGTGTGGGGACGTGTAAGTATATGCATACAATGTGTACGTGATTTTCCAGCTGCCCTCATTATTTCCTCTTCCTGTTGTCTCGAATCGTGTATGTAATTGTAAACGTTTCGCTACGCCGGCTGATGCTGATTTTGTTTCGTTACGGTATGTGTATTTTCCTGTTCGTTTTTTTGTTTTGTTTCTGCCTGCCGTGTGCTGTTGCATTTTACTTATTCTGTTAATCCGTGTATTTATGGGTTTTCTGTTTCGCGCCCAGTAATCCCGCTCTCGGTTTCACGTTTCGAAATGTATCCCATTTCGTTCGCAGTTTCCCCGCACGGTGCCTCGCGAGTACGAGGGGGGAAGGGGGGCTCTGTTGCGCTTCGCGAATATTTGTTCTTTTATTTATATTTACGTTTTGTTTCTCCTTGTTTTGCTCGCTTCAGTTGTAGCTTTACGGATGCCTTAATAACCGCTGAAATCACCGAGTAAAACCCATTATTGGAGATAATATGACACATAGTGGAATAATGTAACAAATATGAGTTCCCTTTTTCGCGTTCTCGCCTCTATTCGCACAATTTCCTTGTTTATTTGTATGTGTGTGTGTGTTTTTTTCTATATTTTTCCTCATCATTTTGTATTCTTTTGGTTTAGGTTTGTCCAAAAAACGGCAGTATCGATGTGATCATGTGAGTTTAAGTGTTTTATTTTTGTTTTGCTTCGTTCCTGCTCACCGTTTACGCACACATCCTCTCGCACGCTCACCACCACTGTCTGAACGAACATTCCGCCGTATAA
>KB673079.1:462230-473530 GCA_000349145.1 Anopheles dirus
CCTGCGCGAGAGCCCGTATAACAGTCGCATGGGTCTATGACCCACTGGCGCGCCATGGCCAGGAAGGCGGCTCTTTAGCTCTTGTGCCACTAAGGCAGGGCTCTGTGAGCCGTCGAACAAGACATCGAACAAGACAAACACGAATCAAATCCAAGTAATCATATGGAGGTGCTCCGTCAGACATGCCAGACAAACAAGACATCGAACGAGACAGTTTGGTTTTGTCTGGCATGTCTGATGCCCATCTTGAAGCTGTATATACATAATGTATGATGTAGCATGATACTGATCCCTAAAACACTACCTAAAACAAACACAGCAGCCTCAACACATGCAACTCCCCGGGGCGCGCTACTGTATAACAGTTGCATTTCGACACCTACTATTGAGCTATTGTTCAATCTATGCTGATGTATGCAAGTTAGAAGAGGGCTACTATGTGGGATGCATGTTCCGATGTGCTCCTCGAAGCATGCAGACCCTAAAGCGGTACACCGTATAACAGATGCGCAGGTTCATGTACTATAAAGCTACTATGCGGTCGAGCTAAGCAGGTTGACCCTTCAGAGCATACCGTCCGCCAGGTGCCAGGTACAACAGCTGAACAACGGCTGTAACGACACGCGACAACTCGCGTGGTGCGCGACCGGATTCAGCTTCTGGTACGGTTCGCGCAGTGCCTGGCCCGCTGCTGCTACTTACCCATGGGATGATTCGCTACAGGCGGCCGAACTATCTACCCTATAGTGCCGGTCGGCTTCAGTCTCGGACATGCGGATGTCCTCCGAGCCGCTCGGGCTCATGTGGCGCGACGAATGGTGCTCGAGCTGCCGGATCAGGTCCTCCAGGTTGCGGATGCGCAGCGGCCCGACCGACGGCGTGTCGTCCTCGTCGCCGAGCAGCCCCGGCGGCACCTGGTGCTGCTGCTGGGCCGCGACCGCCTGCGCGACCTGCTGGGCCACCTGCTGCTGCTGCTGCTGCTGGCGGTGATGGTGGAGCAGCGTCGCCGTCTGCCCGGCGTCGCTCAGCACGTGCGGCTGCGGCTCGCACACGTTCTCCCGCGAGCCGGTCCGCGAGCTGACGCTCCGCTTGTACTCGCGGTCCTGCGGGTGGACGCTGGCGGCGCTCAGCTGCGACCCGGTCACGCACTCGGCGAGCGTCTTGCGCAGCAGCTCCTCGCTGATGCTGCCGGACGGCGTGTTGGCGCTGCTGCGCTGCGCCTGCGCCGCCGACCGCAGCGCCTCGAGGATGTCCTCGTGGTACCCGTTCAGGCTCTTCATCGTCCGCTCGACGTCCGAGACGGTGCCGAGGACGCCGCCACCGACCCCGAGGATGCCGGGCCCGCCCGGGCCACCGACACCGCCCAACACGCCACCGATGACGCCGGCACCACCGACGCCGACGCCGCCGCCCAACCCACCGATACCGCCGACACCGCCGATGCCCACGCCACCGCCGCCGCCGCCGCCGCCGCCGACGCCGCCGACGATGCCACCGGCTCCGACGACCACCTGGCCACCTGATGAAGGAATAGTGGATTCTTGCTGAGCAATCAATTCGAGATTATCGGACTGCGCGTCGTCGCTCGCCGCGTGCCACTTGTCTTTGGGCCCGCCGTCGCCCAGCACCAGCCCGAGCCCGTGCTTCTTCAGGATGCCCTTCTCCGGCATCTGCTGCTTGTGCAGCAGACTGCTCGGTGGCAGATCGATGAACGAGACCGTCTCTTCCTCGCCTGCCGCCGCCAACAAACGTATGTGTTCGTGTCGGTGTGTTCGTGTATTGGTATGTGTGTATGTGTTTGTGTGTGCGTGTGTGAATGCGTATTTGTGTGTTGTTTGCATACGTTTGACACAGAGCCGGTTACACACACACAAGCCGTGCGCACGAATATCGGGATAATGAAGGAATGCGAAAGAGCAGGAGTATGTTGTATCAGGTGAAGAAAGAACAAGAGGTAAACAAGAGAGAGAGAGAGAGAGAGAGATAGAATGGACAGTGGCGCAACGGTTCGGTGGAGTGGGAGAGCGCGGCGCGGGATGAGCGGTGTGGTTTTGTTTTGGTTTTGTTTCGTTTATCATTTGTTTCGTCATTCATTCATTCGATCGATTGATTTCGCATTGCGCATTTCGTTTCCCACGCATTGTGTTTTTTTTTGTATTGTTTTCGGGGCCCATTTTGACGAGGCCGACGGCGACCCAAAACCGCGCGACAGTTGGCACGGCACACGACCCGTAAGCAAGAAAGAGAGAAAGAAAGCCACCGGTGGCATGGCGAAACACACAGAGTTACAGAGCAGGTTTGTTGTGATGCTGCCGCTTTGCACGGTGCGAGCGGGATGAACTGATGCGGGTGGAGGGGGATGGCTGTTTACGGTGGTGAATATGTGAGAGTGAGTGAGCGAGAGCGAGCGAGTGTTTTAGATTTGCTTCAGTGACAGCTGGAAACAGCTCCAGCTTGCCAGCGGGGTGGTATAAACAATGCGTTGCATGACAGTTCGATTAACGCCGCGGTTTTGTCAACTGGGCTAGAAAGCTCGTCTTAGTAAGTGCGTAAGTGTAAGTGAGATGAAATTACTACAGCACAACGGTCGAGCGGACCGAATGTTGTGCGGACTGTCTCTGTACTAAATTTAATTTTAAGTAATTTCCAAAGTGTGCTACATTTTTATGCGTTGCTGTATGACAACGAAGCTGAATATAATGGATTGAAAATATCTTTAAATGTGTTTGTAACAGGCTCGGGTCCGTTTGACACATCACGCTCGGTTCTGGCTCGGAATAGCTATGCTATGGTTTGTTTTCTTTCACTACATTCTGTAACGTTTCCGTCAGGTGACGCTTCGGCAGACAGTCCGTGAAAATGTTGCTCGAACAAATAGGAGAACACAATTCCCGCCTCAAAGATACATTACTCTACCGAATATGCTATCCTGTATTCGTGCAACATTTCCATAAGCGCACGCGAATATGCTCGCTTTTGCTTCGGTTTTGTTTCCATTATTTTCTGTTTATTGGAGGGGGTGCGCTTCATGTTCGCTTAAGGCACTCTGCTACCACTACTTACCGGAATGGGTTGGATCGTCCTCGCTGACGGATCCAGTCATCCGGCGAATCGCTTTATGGTCTCTGCAGGTGTCCCAGCATCACGATCGGGGTTGGCGGTTGTCGAACCCCATGCAGCCGTTGGACGCGCACATGGGAAAGAAAGAAAAACAAAACACAAGTACGGGAAAGGGGAAGAGAGAGAGAGAGAGAGGCAGAAGAGAACGGATAACAAAAATGATAACAAATGGAAAGAGTAAAATACCGAAACGAAACGAAAAATAGAGGGAAATTCAAGGTGAAACAGAAGGAAAGGCGTATGAAATTAGTGTAATGAAAATGTAAACAAACAAAAGAGCAGCAGAGAAAGAGAGAGAGGTGGGAAACGAAAAAGAGAGATGGAGTGGAAAGCGAAAAAGAGCAGGAGAAGGAAGAAAAGAAGGGCGATCGGGTAGAGCAGAACGAAATTGGTATTAGTTTTGTTTCGCTGAAATGTCATCGTGTAAGACGTACGTCATCTACGTTAAAAAGGGAAGAAATAGGATATTTTAAGTAGGGTGCACTTTTTTTTTAAAGGTTAATGGTTAATGCTTCAGATGGAGCGATTAGTGTTGCATATATGAGTTAAAGATCATCATGTGCTAGAGAAAGACAGAGATATAGAGATATAATAAGAGCGGTAAGAGTGAATGAGAAATAAAGCGACAGAAGTGAGGAGAAAGACAAAACAGGATGGTTCTAGATAACTGTGATAGAGACAAAACTGGGGGAAAAATCAAAACAAAACAGAAAAACAGCAACAACATGTTGTGGAGCTAAAACAAACGCACTGTGACCCCGTATAGTGGGCCACCCGTGTGCGCGCACACACACACGCACACGCTCAGCAAATAGGAACATGATCGAAACACTGCTAAACCAAGGTCGAACGCAATTAACAAATCGAAGATTCATCCAAGAGTAACAGGTAAACGGGGAAGGCGGAAGGCGTTCTAGGGCAGCGTTCAGCAACCTTGCGCTTTGCAAACAGGAAACCACCGGCAAGGTTAACTAGCATCACGCATCACTAGAGCAAAACCAAAACGGAAACCCAACAAACTAAACTAAACCGGAACGGGACGCATTCGACTTCAACAACTGTTTATGTCACTAACAAAACCCAGACGGGAAGGAATAGAAGAAACAAATAAACGGGCACATTCTGGGTACAGGCGAACGCTTAACGTGCTAAACAAAATTTGGCAGGCTTCGGTCAAGCCGTAACGGTGGTACGGAAGGAGCAGTTGATTCGTGCGCTTATGGTGAGATGGTAAAATCGTCACTACAATGGGTCGAACAATGGTATGCGCATCGGTCACGCTGCGACAGCAGCCTAGCTGCCACAGTGAGCGTGCACCGTGTGCCATGCTCGATAACGTGGGATGCAGTTGGTACGGAACGAGCATAACTCTTAACTATAAGCTGCCAGCATCCATTCGACTACTCCACACGCGCGGGTGACTAATCTGGCTGTGTAGCAATCATTCGGTTTACAAACATTGCCATGCAGTAAAGCGACCGTTCTGCTGGGTGTTGTTCACTATTGCTAATCTATGCGTGTTTGTTGAAGTATCACAAGAAATAGTTGAACGAGAAAATAGCTAGAAATGCAGTTTCTAACAACAGGCAAACGAAACTTATCAATGAAACATTGGATCTTGTTAAAAAAAAAAACAAAGAGTAGTCAGATAACCAGAATGTACTAGAAACATATAACAAAACATAGAAAAAATACATGGTGTCAAAATGGAAAACAAATTTCACAAAACCAAAGCGGTGCTAGATGAGAAAAAGTATATAAAAGAACAACAAAAATAGGTGAGTTTCTATGGACAAAACAAAATCGAAAGTGCATGAAAACATTGTAACTAAAGTGGACGAGAAAAGCAGATGAGATCATCTATCGAGTATATTTAAATTATATAGAAAAAAGAAACTCCGAGATATTGCATAACCAAGCGAAAAACACCTGTATCTAACGGGTTCGAGCTAGAGCAAAAAACAAAACACAAAAGAAAACTCAATCCAAAAATAGTTTGGTAACGCTCTAAGAACATGAAACGTAAGCGCAGCTCGGCGATACGTTGCAGCCACCGGCACCTACAAACAACGTCACACAGGAACATGTGGGATGCACTATACGAAGCGGCAGGCAAAAACGCGTCGTGCGCGCGACAGCTCCTAGCACATGTCTCGAACACTAATCGATGCAACGGAAAACACTCTCCCTCCCACAGTTTTGGGGGTTCGTTTTTGCTGTTGTCTAAGCGTGCTTCTGTTGGCAATCACGTCGGGGTTGTGGGAGGGAGCAAACCCCTCATCGAACCAAACATTCTAAGCGAAACGTATCTACCTACGGCAATGGGGAATGGGATGAACGGCGCACCATAATGGCTGTTTTGAGGTTGACCATTTACGCTGCTGTTTTACGCTTTCTGTGAGTGGTTTCTTTTGATTTTGGGAAGGTGAGTAAAGGTATGTTTCACCGTATGATTGGGTTTTTTTTTGTTTTGTTGTTTTTTGTTGTTGTTGCGTGAGTGAATAGTTACGAGCGTTGGTAGTGGTCATACTTTTATTAGGAGTTTTTTTTAAGTTTTTAAGAGCTGTACGACCCAATCGACAAAATTTGGTTTTTATTGGCTTTGCCAAGCGTGTTGCATACTTCGCCGGCTGACGACAAGATGCGTCGCGAAGTCGCACAATCCGTCAAAAGCAAAATCTTCTACTGTTATACAGTTTGAAAGTGCTCTACAGCTCGTTCAGAGCGAGCATTATGTTCCCACAAATGGGGTCGCGCGGTTCCATCACGCTATGACACTGTTATACGTCACGTACGTTGCGATGGCCTAGGTACTTTCGAACATGGGGTAAGCACGGCGAAAAAAAGCGAGTACGAAAGCGAATGCGAACGTAAACCTACAATCAAAACAAAGCAAAACAAAAAACCAAGTGGATAAAACGAATAGAAAAAAAGAACACGAACGATAAAGAAAGCAAGGTATAATCAAGAGCTAAGCTAACATAAAAGCTGCTTTTGAACAGTAAGTGGAGCGATAGTGAGTGAGTGAGACAGAGAGCAAGAGAGTGTGTGAGAGAGAGAGAGAGAGAGAGAGAGAGAGAGAGAGAGAAAGAGCGAGAGAGAAAGAGGCCATGCTTCTCCTCTATGTTTTGAGTATGAGATCGACAGAGCGTAAGAGGGAGACAGTAAGAGAGAAGGAGCGATAAAGAGAGAACGCAAGTGTGATTGTCTTGCTACGGTGTGATTTAATATTTCGCTCGGTATGCCTTCGCGAGCAATGCCTTCGGACCGAGCGAACAGCTGAATGAAACATTTTCCCAGCACCGGATCTTCCCGGTGTGTTATTTTATTTCCTGATTCCCACCCCACCCCCACCTCACCCCCCCACTTTTCCCTCTCCCTCATTCCCTTTTCCACACTCCACACTCGCCTTTGAGTGGTTCTTTGTGAGACTCGTACAAAGGGTGTACGAGTTGTATTCTTCTTCCGCTGTTGTTCTGCACCGTGTCCTTGGACGAATTGTAAGGTGGAAAAGTGGTCAACACAAGTGGAACGAACGTGGGTAGTGTGCAAGGGAAGTACCGTGATGAAGTAGAGCACCTACGCACACGCCACTCCCACATACACACACACACACACACACACACACACACGCACATATACATGCGCTAGCAGACGCGTAAAGAGTTTGCTTTCGCGTGTGTGCGCAGGTGTTGAAGAGGGTTAAGACAGGATAGGCTGAAGGGAAGCGGGAGCAAACTGTTATACAACATGGCTATATTGACAGGTGCTTTGTACAACGCACCCTCAACTGATATACAGCGCGAGATTTCGCAGCTAGAGCGTAGAACGCGTTCGCTGAACAGCAGCTGAACAACGTTCCAGTAGCTCTTGTTTTGCGCTCAACAACACAGAACAACAGCAGGAAGCTTCGCCGGACGCCGGAGGTAGGTTCCGATAAAACAAGGTGGACAAATCGTTCCCCGCTCGTACTCGCAGGACAGTCGGTGTCGTGGCCCAGCCACCTGGCACAGTGCAAACACACACACTCACACACAGACACACACGTAACACATTCCCCGCGGTGTGAACTCCCCCGGCGATCTCGCGCGCGTACACTTACCTGAACTGCGTCGTCTGATTGCCGAACATCATCTTGTTCGAGCCCTCCAGCGAAACGTCGTCCTGCGAGTGGTGGTTCGCCGCCGTAGCGCCCCCAACGTACTTCGCCATCGGTTTCTTCACGTACGGTGGGTCATACTTAAGGCGCGTCGTTTTCTTTCTGCGCTCGTGGCCCGACAGCGCGCGTGTAGGTGTGTGCGTGTGTTTTTTTTGTTGTTCGGGGGTTTGGTTTCGTTGCGTTTCATTTGTTCGTACAGCCGCACACGTTCGTACAAAGTTTACATATATTGTTTGTTTGTTTTTTTTTGTTGTTGCGCATTGCACCGGATCAGTGTGCGACAGAACGGGAACGGAATGCATGACGGGGTGGGGGAGTTTTAGGGAGGCGAACCACATGCATGAACGAGGATATACGAGCGGGTACCGAATGGAGGGATTGTGGTGGATGTGTTTGTTGTTTCGTGTCGTACGATTCCATTCAATTACCGCACGGGCGTGTGTTTCGTGTCGGGCGGGAGTAGTGTCGCGTTGTACGGTCGAACAACCGAGCGAGAAGGTTGTGTGGGTGCGCCCGATCACAGTCGATCGATCGATTCCCATCACACATGTTTTAATGCATTTTTCGTCGATTCCAACGCGAGTGTGTGTGTGTGTGTGTGTGTGTGTGTGTGTGTGTGTGTGTGTGTGTGGGAAGGTGGTGTAGGTTGAGAAATGAAGGCAAGAGATGAGAAGAGAGATGATGGTGTGAAAAAAGAGAAGAAGCACAAAATCACAGATCAGTATGGAACTTGCCGTATGACACATGTTTCGATTAGTATAACAGTTTCATTTTTTAAGTTCTTTTTATCTAATGAAGTAATGAGGTAATGAGGTTAGGTTAAACATTTTCGGGTGGGAAGTAGAGAGGCAGTTTGGGGGGAAACGAGAGAGAGAGAAAAAGAGAGAGAGTGTGTGTGTGAGAGAGAGAGAGATAGGAAATTTGGCGGCAGTTTGGCATTAATATAGATATAGTAACGGTACAACAAATGAAGCACGGGTAGAGTAACTGAGTATAAAAGGGGGTTCATTTTTAGCGACAAAACAGGAAAGTAAGTAGATAGACAATTCGTAGTAAAGATGGTTCGATATTAACGTATGATGTTAATGTTTCACTAAGAACGTAAACGTAAACTAACGGAAAGAGGTTGCTTTGGCAGATATTTAGCAGGACACAGAGAACTGGATAACACTTTGTTCATCTAGATACGGATGGGGATGCAGAATGGAGCAAAATGGGTGTTGAAAATGAATGAAATGGCATTTCATACACACTGCACGATCCGAGCAGGGAAGAAGGTAAGGTGAACGTTTTGGCGAGCAAAAGACATGATATGAAGGACAGTGCTGTGGTTTTATCGTTGCTATGAGTAGGATGAACACGGCAGTTTGTTCATCTCCGATGTTTCCTTGAGCTGAATTTCATATTCGAAACACCGTTCCGACGATCTGATGATGCTGTTTTCGTACAGTTTTATCTTAGCCCGCCCTTATTCCATATAGCGAGGGGCTCGACAATGGGGCACAGGAAACCCTTCGATTTGCATATGACACAAATGGAATGAAGAAAGCATTCAAACGGAAGAAGCAAAAAAAAAACTGAACAACAATAACCGATTGGACGGAACGAAAGCAAATGAGATTGCGAAAAGAGAGCATTGCACCTCGCTCTACCGCTCTACCGAAGTATACCCTTCCAGCAAATATGGCAGACGAGCTTTGAATGAGTTTATTTTCCCTTATTTTCCCTGGGGAATGGTGGTTTGAGATGGTGGTCTAGAAGGTTGATCATAAATGATTCTTCATACTTCGTGTTACTGTCGTTCACTGGGGATGCCATTGTTTTGAACAAAAATATAATAAAGATAAACAAGAGAGAGAAAAAAAAACACGATCAGACAAACAATAACATAAACAACCAATAACTTACAGAAAGCGTATTGTTTTTTTTTTCGTTCATCTTTTGTTTTTTTTCTTCGTTTTGTTATTAGACCTTTTTGCCGGATGCCGATGCAAATTCTCGTGCGCCAATTTACACCCCCCACCCTACGCCAGACGAGAGAGAAGCCACAGGCACAAACGCATACACATACACAAGGCAAACGCAAAAACAACATGCACTGTAAAATAAACACTAACGTACTACCCACTATCGGAACGATAATCTGTGTGCGGGAGAGCAATAGAAAGAGAGAGAGAGAGAGCGAGAGAGCGAGCGAGAGAGAGAGAGAGTGAGAAAGAGGGAAACAGACAGAGAAAAAGAGGTAGAGCTATAAAACAAAGCAACAGAACTTTAAGCTACACGATCTCGGCACTCGGCTCTACCAGCTCGGCTCTAAAGAGCGCACTAACTGTCGTAAGTAAAAGTTTGCTAGAAGTGTCAAAAGAATCGTTCAGAAGCACGGGTGCTAAGCGCGCTTTCAGTGGGAGAGAAAGAGAGAGAGAGAGAGAGAGAGAGAGAGAACGAGCGCACTAGCATCGTCGTAAATGCAGAGCGAGATGGAGAATGAGAGAAAGAGAGAGAGAGAGAGCAAGAGAGCTGCGCGGTAGAAAGCACACTACCGAAAACGAAAAATAAATCAAATCAAAACGCAAGCGATGAAGCGGGGGATGCTAGTTGTTGTGTGTGTGTGTGTGTGCGTTTCGGTTGAAGAAAAGCGCGCACTAAATGCTCCCGGTGAACACCGGAGCGCACGAACACACGGCAACACACGAATAACGCTCGAAATACGCTGCTTGGGAATGTGCGGGATGCGACATGCAAAGGTGTGGCAATGCAAAGTGATGTACCAAAGGTGCTACGCACGAACCGATCCGTTCGAGGCGGGAATGTGCGATTGTTTGGTGTCTGCGGGTGTGTGTGTGTGTTTGTGTAAACTTTTCTGTTTGTTTGTTCATTGCTACGGTTTTGTTTTTTCCCACGCATTAGCTTCATCCCGAGCTCGGATCGGCTTTCGGGTGAAGACCAGCGTTGGTCCTGCTGGTCGTTTGTTTGTTTTCGGGGTACGGAGCTTACCCGAAGGAGGAAGATGGAATGCGTCCAGCGGTGACAAACGCCGACGCCGACGTTGGACTAACGGTCTGTGGTCGTTTTGTCTTTCCCGGTGGCAAACGGGTCGCGATGTAGCTGCATTGTTTGCCCTTTTCAACGCAGAGCGCTGTCTACCTAGGCTTCTTTTGATCCCGGCGAGCTGGCTGCCATCAAATGGAGCACTCGGGCATAGAGCTGCGGTAATTGAAACGACTCGCCGGCCTAATTAATTAGTCTAACTTATTTCCGCTCGCAGCTCGCACGCTGCGGATGGCTAATCATACGCGAGGGAAATTTAATTTCTGCTCAAAATTTCGAGGCACGATCAATAGCCGGCGGTTGTCTTTAACCGGCTGGGCGAATCTAAAATTAAAGTACTCTGGAGTTTAAGTTCTACACGTTTCGTCGTGTAAAAAGAGAGGATTTTATTCTACTGCTATTCGACCGTAATCGGGCAGCTTGTGCAACGTGCACTCTTTGTAGCGCGACAAATGTTGTTGCAGGGCCGCTAACAGGATCTTATTCGGCTGCTATTCGACTGCTATTCGATCGTAATCGGGCCGTACTGCATACAACGCGCACATTTTGTGGTGCGACAAATGTAGTACAACATGGTAAACAACGCGTAACAACATCGTACTGTTTGTAGCAGCTTTCTGAGGTAGTTTTTTTTTTCTCTATTGATCCCTTTGCCGATTCATCGCTGACCCCGGGGAAATACGATTGGTGGTGTCGTGTGTGTTTTTGTTGTGTGATGTGTGTGTGTGTTTTGCGAAAGCGCAGAGGGAAAAAGGAGAAGCGAAACGGGTCGAGCAGAAGAAAGTGAGGCAAAAGTAGGCGGTACTACGCTTTATACACGGAAGGATAAGAAAACGAAACGAAATGTCACTAAAAGAGCCGAAATATCGAAGGATGGGAGAGGCTCGTTGTAATACGCATGCAAACCAGGGATACTTTTTGTAACTTTAATAGTTTCCGCACGCGGCTCGGTTGGTTAGGAAGTGGTAGCCAG
>KB673079.1:474985-514391 GCA_000349145.1 Anopheles dirus
GTGTGTGTGTGTGTTTGTAAGTATGTTTGGAGGAGTAGTTCCGGGTCCAGTGCATGCAGTTCGTTTGTAATGTCGATGTTTTGGTTCATTGTTGTTGTTGTTGTTGTGGTTTTGGTTTTCGTATCGTTTCGTGTTCGGTTGGTTTTATTTTGAAGGCAAAGAAAGAAAAGAAAGAGAAGAGAAAAGTTTAGTAATGTTCACATCATGATTCGCTTGGATTTTGGGATAAGTTAGTTTTCTTAATGTACCGAAATGAACGTAAGAAGTTAAACAACTTAAAGCAAACGGCTAAGCAAACGATGAGAGCTACCACGCGGTATCGCATTACTGATCTGTAATGGGGTTGTTGGAGACTGTTTTTTTGTTGTTGTTGTTGTTGGTTTCAATCATTTCGGTTGCTTCTGTATGCAGTTCTGACGAGTGCGCGTATGTGAATGTGGGTGTGGGTGTGTGTGTGTGTTTGTTCTTCGATTGTTGGTTCGACTGGTCGGGTCTTGGACGCAATTGGACGTGTGCGAGGCTACCCCTGACGGTGTTGGGAGTGTGGAGGTTCCGTTGCCCTGCGTGTGGCGCTTCGCATACTACACTATATGACAACGGTGGGTAGGATGAGTGGTGAGGGAGATTACTGACTGCGATCCTGCGATAAGGCTGTGTGCTATCAACAAGTCGAATGACGGAACGTGCGGTACGATGCGCCTTGTGTTGGAGGACAAGATGGAATCCACCCGCCGCAGTGTACGAGCCGTTCTTAACGTGGTGGTCTGCGAGTTGTTGGAGGAAGCTGCGCCGATGGTAACTCTGGCGCTCTGCCGACGTTTATCGGTGTCCACCGCCAAGCCGCCAATCGTCACTCGAGATGTACGAGAACATTTGTGTGTGTGCTTTCCGTTCGTTATGACAATGGTAATCTTCATGGTGTTGGTTTGGTTTTGTGCTGTTGCCCATACGAATTAAACAAGCTAAAGTCGACCGTTTCCCTCCACCACTACTGATGAAGATGATATCAGTTTGCTTATCCAGGTGGAAAACGTTGGTGTTAAGGCGACTGTCCGAAGTCGTCGGGGATGTGGAGTGAGCGTTGGAACGTTTGACATACAGATATGCGATGGGAAGAACAGCAAGCAATCGGTATTCACTGCCAACTATATCCAACGTCTAAACATTGTCCAGCTCGCTCGCAATGCACAGGATCGTGTCGCAAGTACACTCATCGGCCTAATATCTTGAGCCCAAATTTATTCACCATAGGCACGGGTGTTTCGATTCGAGGGAGCAGTCCCCCCGGGCATGTGCCAGCGTTTCCGGGTAGACGCCGGGAACACCCGCTCCGGGGCATGCAAAAGCCCACAAAAAATCGAATGTCGAACGTTGAACGAATTGAAACAGACGTCGCATATGTGATGCCCTTGACAGTGTGCAAAAACATGGATGACATGCCCGGGCATGCTGTACCACTATCCCTTCCGCTCTCCCTGTTCGATATTGCTGGTGCGAACGTGCAAAATCTGCGAAAATGTTCGACGAGATCAAAGCGCCGTGAAGCGTCAGATGTGCCTTCCGCCCGGTGCGTGTGTAACACACCCGTTGGTGTGCCGCTGATTGAGCATAGGACGTCGGTTTGAGGACATGATTGAGAGATGCTCGTCCAGCCCAGAGGAGGCGCGTCGCTCTGCTGTTTGCAGTTTGCAGTTCCGAGAGCAGAACGCAATCAACAACAAAAAAAAAAAAACAAAACCAAAGGTGAACATCCGGCCCAAAAGCGCTCAGACAAAAAAACACACAGCAACAAACGAAAAAACAAAAACGTAACGAATAAAACGCAGCAGTACGGGGGCGACATCTAGCGGCAGCGCGTGCAAGGCCTGTCGAGAGCGAGGTTGCAGGTTGTTTTTTTTGCATTTTTTCCAACCAGGTGCCTGGTAATTGCGACGGGAAAGGATGAGAGGAGCTGTTTGGCAGCTTTCGAATGAGTAGCAACATGTCCACTTTCATTTCGGACTCTGCGATACCGCCCAAAAGCAATCCGACGGCGTTCATTTCGTTTTGACTGTGAACAAACAATCCATATTCGTTTGACCTACACATCGGCATGGCATCGATAAACAAAGCATATCACGGGGGGAAAAACTGGAAATTTAATTTCACAAAGCCGATGAAGGACAGATTTAAATTAAGTGCACATGATAAAAAACTTCAGTTGGAAGTTAACGTTATTGTATTTGTTCAGTTGTTTTGACTGATCCAACGTGTTATCAGTCTTATGTTTTTTATTAGGTAAAAAAACATGTACAGGATTTTCTAACAATCCGTGTAGTCCGTTTATTTTCAAAGTGTAAACATTTTAGACATTGTAACAGACAAGTGACACCCACAGAGTTTGTTCAAAATGTAGTAGACGCTTAAGACGTAAGACGTTACGAGCGAGCGGTTCACGAGACATCTGAAGGATCCGTGTTCGAGGTGAAGCGAAATGAATCAAATGAACCGGAGAAAATAAAACACAAGCAAGAATCGATTGTAGGCAGCGTTAAGACGAACTGGGGGGTTGAGCAGGGGAAAGGACAATTATACCGTGAGATGTTTTTCGAAGAAATGTGCAATGTTAGAAGAATAGCAGGATTTGGTTATCAATAGAAGATGATATTCACCAGCACTGTATCGACTCTATGCTCAGTCACTGGACTAGAATTTCAGTACGAATAGTGCATCGTTTGCAAACGTATCGGTTCGTTAAGAGTTTTGTTTCACACACACAGCTTGGCGTTGATGTTGTCGTAGTTTACGTAGCGATATTCAGGAATTTACTTTGTTGGATTATATCTAGTACACTTAAGAACAAACGCAAGTACTCATCTTAGTAGCAATGAACGAGAACCAAACGGAAACATAAAGGAGCGGATACAAGTGTGCAAAGTGAGACGAAGAGGCATCATAGTACACAACAGATATGAAAATACACAGCAGAAAAAAATCTCGTTACGAAAACAATGGAAATATTTGAGAGATGAAAGAGAGAGAGAGAGAGTGAGAGAGAGATAGACAGACAGAGACAGACAGACAGAGAAACGTGAGTGAGACATGGGTTGTAAGATTTCAGTAGTTTTTTTTTTTTTAATTGGTTTGCAACGTACTTTCCAATGCAAGTAAACAATAGGCACAGATTCACAGAATTACACGGCACACAACACATCAACACGTCATACGAAAGTAAACATATGCAAAAGAATAAACGTATATTAAATATCTATATACATATTGTTTTATGTATATGCAGTTACACTGGATACAGACAGGTAGTGAAACAAAACAAAAAAAAAACGATGAAAAAATGGTTCGTTGGGGATGGTTTCGAAGGATGGTTGTTGATTGTTAGACAACGGTCGGAAAACTAATACATAACAAGTAGTTGAGAGTGCCGAAACGACGATGAACACAGCTCACGAAATAAACATGTCAAAGTGGAACGAACGAAAAGATTGTAAACAACAAACAAAAAATCAGGTGAAATGGGGACAACAAAAAAAACAAACAACAAAAAAGAAAGAAGGCAAGAACAGATGAAAGGTATCGGGCTAGCTAATGGCAAGGATATGTTCGTGTGTGGGTGTGTGTGTGTGTGCAAACATTGACACATTGACACAATGTTACTATTGCAGGGGTGTCTATAATATGATTGAGTATAGAGTAACAGAGATATGAACAAATGTCGGTAAACAGAACAGAAACGATACTGTAAAAGAAACAGATGATAGCTGAGAATTGCGGTATGGATATTATCGGTCGCCCGAACCGGTAAGTTAGGAAGCAAAAGAAGGAAACACACACATATCGATGAAGAAAAATAGCACGTGAGCGAACAGCGTGAAGAATAACCAATGCAGAACTGGGGAAGCTTCAACGTTGGGCCAAACACCACAGTACGTGACGCGCGTAACGCGTAACGTTTGCAATAACAGAATGCTATCAATTTTGATTTTTGATTGATTTTGTTTTGTTTTTGTTTTTGTGAAAGCTTGATAGAAAGGCATAGATGAGGTACCATTTTTTTGTTTTTTTTTATTTTATTTTTGGATAACGGGGTGGATCGAATTAATGCAAGAGCTTTCACTGGTTGGGTAAATTTTTTATAATTTATTTACCTCTCGTATACAACCCTACGACAGTTAGTAGGTTCTTTTAGGATAGCCTAATCTGACATTTAGAAGCGAGACTGGGATTGTAAACAGTACCAGCAGGTAGTCAATCTAGTTAGACCTAGTGATTTGTTCATCTTTGACGATCGAATTAATTCTCAAGTGTTCTAATAGTTGAAACCCTTGCGACCATCTCCACGTTGCCTTACCAGCCAATCCCAATCAGGCCTGACTACTACTTAACGTTTTTGCTCCATCCATATCATTCCAATTCCACTGCTAAACGTGCGTGTTCTTGCCGGCGCCTGGCTTGGGAGCGAGTCGCCTGCGTGTTGGGACCGTCGCAGGAGGTTCGGGAATAGTTTTAGGGACTCTGGAAATTGGCGTCGGAAAGGAAACACGAAACGAAAGAAAAAGAGGGAAACACAAATAAGACATTGAGGTTTAAATGAAAGATAACGTACGGTACCGTTGAACGGAATGAATCGGTTGAGAGTGATGAATGAAAGGGTGGAAATAAAGGAACTGGTTGTATTGAGCTGCCGAAAACGTGGCGTTGGCCACGCGCTTTGTCCAGGTAAGCCAAAGGTTGGTGGCAAAATAGACTCTTCGCTGCGCCATCGCCATCGATTATAGGCGTGTGCAGGCCGTTGTTTTCTCTGTGTTGCCGATGCGTACGTGTCATCCCAACAAGAACTATCAATAGCTGTTTTGTTCTCTACTTAGCCCTGTGATTGTCACATACAGTGCTCGACAAGCGCTTCCGCAAATGGTCGTGTGCGGGAAACGAATGCCGTGTATAGTCTCGCGAGATTGCTCACTGAGAAAGGTGAGCCGAGGGAAGTGAAACAGTGAGAAACAAACGTAACCGCGACAGCATATCAAGCAAATGTCACTTCTTTTGATCCTGACGTTTGAAGTGTTTCACAGTACATAAAGCTAGTGAACCCGCACAACCGCACGCGCCGGGGGATGGTTCGGAAAGCAAGATTTTGGACATAAGCTCCAAAACGTATTGTATACTGGGCATAATACATAGAGAGTAAGAAAGAGACAGAGACAGAGACAGAAAGAGAGAAAGAGAGAAAGAGAGAGAATGGAAGAGCGCTCCAAACAAATTTGACAGCGCGTCGTGAGGCGGGACAGGAAGTTTATCGGTTTGGATTTTCTTTTGTGATTTTTGATTCTTTTTTTTTTGTTTTTAAGTTTTATTTTATAGGACAAGCACACACAGTACACGAGGGAGAGACAGAGAGTTTTTGAGCGTTGGTTTTGGATGAGAGTGACAGTTTTGACAATAAAGAAACAACAACAGCAATGTAGGTGGGTTTCAGTTCATACCTGTAGCAAACAGCCATTAACGCGAAACAAAGGAAGACACATTTGACGATTACCACTAACATGATTACCATGGCCAAGGTGCTCACTTTACCCTGGTCGTGATCTACGCGCCGGTCCCGCAGTGTACGCCGGGCCGCCGTGTGTCGTAGTTATTTGTATGTTTTATTTTTCGTTTTGTTTGTTTTTTTTTTTTTTTGGTGCGATTCGGTTCGTTTTCGTGTGTTTTGTATATGTGTTGCAGCGTTTCGGAATCCAATTCCACCGCGGCCACCATCATATTACCATCACCGCCACCAGCACCGCCACCATCATCACCACCCATCACCGGCATCGCATTCCACCGGATATTGAGTGACGCGGTGCGTATTTGTTTGTTTGCAGTTGAGTTTGAATTGAATTGATGACATTTTATTTATTGTGAACGTGCGCGTGTATGCGTGCGAGGGTGCATGTGTTCGGTGCCGTTATTGTTCACCCGGTATCGGCCGCCATTTTATCGGCGCGAGGAGGCAGAGATCATCGAAGGCAAATGTTTGTACACGTTGGTTGGGCGGGTTCGGTTCCCGGATAGATGAAATCAAATTTCATACATCGAGCGATATAAACGAGCGCACATATACACAAGCACACAGACACACGTACACACATACGGAAACACGAAAAGGGGGGGGATGCCCCAGAGTTTTACAGTTTACGAAGGTCAGTGGCGAAGTTTGCAATGAAGGTGATGTGGGTAAAGGTGGTTTGCGGGTCGTGCGGTATTTTGTACGTTGATTGACGGGTAGGCAAAGAAGAAAGAAGAATGGGAGAGAGAGAGAGAGAGAGAAAATTTTTATAGCAGAGAGATGTGAGACAGATGTGCGTGAAACACGGCAGAAACAGCTCCTTATTGGTAGTTTGACAGTTCCGTCAGTGATGATTTAGGTATATTTAGGTGATTGTGGTTTTGCTTGTCCTCAACAAGTCAAACGCCATCGTTCAGGGCTTGTTCAGCGGAGAAGAGATCGAAGACGCACGCTACCGTCATCGGAAATGGTATCACCAACACCACCACCGAAGTTTGCTGTCATTGCTGTCGAGCGCGTTGTGGAATGCCACGGTAGTAGCGCCCGCGCACACTCAGCGCTCCAAACCCAGCGACTAAACGCACAAGGATGGTGGATGCGCAAATGCCCGATGGTAGCAGACACGCTACGGACGCTAGTGGAGCTTAACGTCAATGCTTTGGTGATGTGTGTTAGTGTCGTTTACTGGCAAGTAGAGGGTGACGATTACCATTGTCATACGTTGTTAGCGGTATAGATTTTTGGGTGCAGTGTTCTGTGCTGCTTTGGACGCTGCCGAAGATTGCTGTAACATCGCTGTTTTTTTGCCTGAAGACCTCACGAGACACTGAGGGGAGCTGACCTATCGAGGCTTGGTAGACGCGCCAGGAATCGAGTCCTGGAACCGCCTGCTATACCAGTTCTATCACATAGACACGCACACACGCGCACACGCACACACACATACAGACACACACAAGCCCACTCGCACACACGCGCATACAAGTACGTCGTCCAGTGCTTCGTTGTGAGACGAGTGGAGGTGGCGCCCTACGCACAAAATGGTAGCTGTTACTGGGTTCCAAGTGAGACGCAATGGAGTAATGAGTAATGTGACCGAAGCGAGTATTGTTGTACGTGAACATGGGCGCATGTTGTATGGCTACGAGTGGTGCTGGAGTTGGAGGTGCACTGTATACAGAAGGGAGCTTTCTCCTTCACGCTATTACTGAGACTGGTGGGTGATCTGTCTGGGTGGTATTGTTTGCTTTGCTTTCAGTTGTAGCTATGGGATCATGTTTGGTAAGCTTCTGTTTCTGTTTACTGTGACTGGTGAGAGCGAACGTCTTCATTGCGTAGAAGACGTCTTCTACCGCTAGTCGAACGTACTCTCGAGGTAAATATAGCTGGCGTACATATACACACAGATATGAAAATACAACTATATAGAAGATTGTGGTTTTCTTTTTAAAAAAGATAATCAAAAATCAAAACACGAAACATAAACAAATTAAGGAACCGAAAACGATTAGCGTCAAAAAAAAAAAACGTCGAAACGCTAGAACCGAACAAACGCGGAAACCATCGGCAAACGAACGAAAAGGGTAGCCACAGCAGGCAGGTGTAGGGCCCCGGTAGTGCCCAGCCTGTGCGGCAATACCAAAAGAAAGTAAAAAAACAAAACAAAACAAGAAAACCAAAACACACCAGCTAGCATGGGCAACGGGTCGACTTACCGTAACGAGTTGTTTTCTTCTCCATGACGATGGTGCTGCCGGGCGTGGTGGACGTGATCAGCGATGGGTACGTGGTAGTGATATGCGCCTGTATTGAGCAATCCGGGCCGGTCCAGCCAAACTTGCAGAAGCACTTGTTGTTGTTCGTACAGTCCTGCGGATGTGGAAAAGTTGGGGGTGTCGAAACTTAGGTCATGCGGATGTCACTACGAGCCGCGTGCTTAGTGACTCAGTTATGGATATACATTTAAGGCCGCCTTTTTTTTTTTGAAGGTAGCACACTAGCCACGCACTAGTGCTAGGTAATGGGTTTCCAGATCAACGAGAGATTCTGGGTCTGATTAGGAGGATAGATCCCAAGCCACAACCGGAACATCTCTCTTAAGAACAGGTTTTCACGTCGGCATAAAGCTTTGCTATTGGTGGAATCTTCCTGTACCCTACTCTACATGTTTGGCAACGGCCCTATTCAGTTGCCCAGTACTTCACCTATCTTGGTGCACAAGACAGCTCCGACAACATCCGAGTGTGTCATTGTGTATCCAAACCTGACCAGTGTTGAGAGGACACCTCTTCAATATACTATCCAGCAAGGCTGCGCTACTTACCCCATTGCCGGAGCATTCGAGGTTGTTGTGATTCGTCGGACACTTCGTTTGATCGATGTACGGAAAGATGCTGACGCATGTTTGATTGACGCAGATCAGATTATCGCCGCACGGTGTGCCGTCCCGCACCAGCCCGAACGGCGGCGTGTTGGAGTTGGTTGATGTCCCGGTGATAGACCTGCGTTGGGTTTTGTGTGAGTGACCGTTGCCGTTCAGTGGCCGCGCAACAACAACTTACTTGCATTCGTACTCCGTGCCGCGTATGGAGATGATTGCCCGGGAGTACAGGTGCTCGCTGCAGTCCTCGACCGGCGTACGATCGCCATCCTTGCACTGAAGCGAGCCGCACTGGATGTTTCTGCGCGTGTGTGTGTGTGAGAGAGAGAGAGAGAGCGGTGTCGGTTGCGGTTGCTACAGCACCAACGACTGCTACTTACTCTGGTTCGCACTTGATGTAGTTGCCATTGCTGTCCTTACCGCAATGGCCGTTGATGGAGCCCTTCGAGTTGAACTGCTCGTAGCACACGCGGTCGGCGCCGTTACCACTGTAGCCCCAGACCCGTTCGCACTGGGCCGCCTGCGTCGGGCAAACGCCGTTGAAGCAGTAGCCTGCGCGTGTGGCGTTCAAGAGACGAGCGGGAGACTCGGTTAGCGGGACAACCATGCGGATCTGCTGCCGCGCCTTACCTGTCGGGAAGCCGGTCGCGTTCATCCCGCACGGGTTGCCGTTCTTCTTATGTACATCCGGCGGGCACTGGCCGGACTCGCCGTTGCAGTACTCGGGCAGGTCGCACTCGTTGTGCGCATCGCGGCAGATCACGCCCGGAGGCTTTAGAATACATTTATCACAGCAGGGACCAGTGGCGCACTGGGACTCCTTTTTTAGCTTGCACGTGATGCCGTCGCAGCACGGATCCGTCTTGTCGCAGTCGAGCGCACTGCCACAGTCGCACTCCTCGTCGTCCTCGACGATGCCGTTGCCGCAGTTTTTGCGCAGCTCAACCTGTTGCGATACGGAATGGGGCTGTGTTACTACCACTACTACTACTACTACTGCTACCGGCTCGACTCCTCTTACAGCTGTATGCTAAAAACTGGCATACAACTCGCAAATAGTAGTATAATCTGCTACACTAGTTGTTATATAATGTGCTTTACCACTGTTATACACATCTCGACCTCCCATATCCAATATTTTGCTGAAATATACACTTCGCTCACCTCGTTCGGTTTGTTCAGCAAGCAGAGACCATGCCCGATGCGGAGCGCGTCGATGTAGTCCAGCCGGCTGCACTCGGAGAACTTGTACGGCTGGACGTTCTCCAGGCCGACGATCGACTGCGACATGATGCAACCGTGCCAGTCGCGGCAGATGCACTCGTCACCTGAACGAAACAAACGGTAGAGAATGGAGTTAGAGAGAGAGAGAGAGAGAGAGAGAAAGAGAGAGCGTTCCCGAGCCTAGCACGCTGGCGTTCCGCTTACGATTGTCGTCGTGGCCCATGCCGATGTTGTGTCCGATCATGTGCGCCATCGTTCCGGCGAGCAGATGCGGCTCGTACGGGTTCATGTCGACGCTGATGCCCACCGCCTTCGGTGTGCAGACCGTCTCCGGCACGGACATGCCCACCTCACCGCCAGCGAACGTTTCACCGCTGTAACGGTAACGGAAAGGGGTTGTGTTTCTTGTTGCGGCGAAGTTAGCGCAAGTCCGCGGTACTTACGTGAGCAGCTGGGTCGTATCTTTATCTATTTTATACAAATTCCTAGATGTATAGTCGTTAAAATTGGATATTGCTTTGCTAATATCTTTACCACCGTCGATCTGGGCCTGGTTCTGGCCCTGCCACGTTTCGATATATACAACGGACACGCGCGTGTTCAGCGTGCGAAAGTACTGCCGCGAGAAGAGAAATACGGTAAAAAAAAGCGGGACGTTTTGGTTTCGAGGCTAGGAAGTCCCTCCAAGGAAGGGGCCTGCACGGTACGTACCAGATCGGCGATGTTGGCCACCTGTATGGCGTCGTGGACCACCTCCGTGCGGGTGCTGCCGTTGCGCTTCTGGAACATCGCCTTGTCGATAATGAGGGCCGTTTCGATGTACTTGGTGGTTTCGCGCACGTCGCGCCTGTACCGGCCGGCACCGTTGCGATCGATCAGCTCGACCAGCCCGGCATGGTGGCTGCTGCCGCGGCGTATCGAGCGCGCCCGCCACTGGAGGTTGCCGGAGTTCGCACAGCCTTTATTTGATTTTGTACGTGCTTCAAAGATAACATGTGGATGTTTCTGCTGAAACGAACGGGGTGGAGTTTTTTAAGCAAAGCGTGCTGAGACAAACCGGTGCGACGCGCAGCCGATATGCACGATCCCTCTAGGGGCGAGGGTGGGCGATGTGATGTCTGAACGTAACTTCGTTAGCGGCCCGGTGCCTGAGCGCACTGGGGAATTGCTAACGAAGCCGCTGGCTGAAGACTGTCTGGCTGGATGAGAAGAAACCGCCCGAACAGCGCCACTTACGATCGCAGCGCATCGCGTCAATCGGCCTCCCAAACCCCTGAGGGACAGGACATATCGGACATCAGGTCCACAAACCCCGGGGACGTGAGTCACGCCCACCAATACGCGTAAATGGAACGATAACATACCGATAAATCACCTCCGTAAAATGGATGAATAACAAACGTTTCATTACCGACGTGTATCACACCGCTGACACCGTTGCAGGTGTGGAAGGCTGCACTAGCTCCCGGATAGTCTTTAACCGTGCCGTGGTAGTAGCAGTGTTCAATTTCCTGTGCGTGCGAGTGGACGAGAGGTTAGCGTGGACACATTCGGCGACACATCCGCAACACACACACACACTTACTCGATGTGAATCCTGAGCGAACCCGCTAGGTAGATAGTGCTTCTGTACAATGTTGGGAGCTAGTAATTGTCTGGGTTGGCGGGAAACGCGAAGAAAAAAAAGAAGTGGCATTATAAGACAGGCACCCTGCGATGCGTTGCATCTGTCCCTCCTATCGTCACGATACTCACGTATTTAATTCCAAATCTAATCGAAATTTATGGTTAAAAGCTTTTATCAAAAGTGATGTTCGATGAAAATGCTTCCCAGTCTGGAACGAAAGAAGCCGTGGAGAGATGGAAGAGATGCGTGAGAGAGAGAGAGAGAGGGAGCGAGCGCGCGGCACTGCGAGCAGAATGCCAATCGTGTTGTCGGGCTGTCTGACGTGCTGGAAGTCGTACGATCGTGTCGGTGTGTGATTGGGACGGGAACAGCGGGAAACAGGACCAATATACTGCATGCACCTGTTCGCTTCACTCAACCCGATACGACTGGCTTTATCGCCCGCGTCTCGTACGGCAGGTAGCCCGCCGAAGCAACCCGTTTCGGCGCAATAAATACATTCATTTCCGCCTTCGAACACCGGCTGCGAAACAAACAGCCCCGTCAGCGCAGCAATTGTCCGGATGAGCGGAAGCGGATGGCTGTGATTTCCGGCCTCCGCTCGCGGTACAGTAGCATGCTAACAAGCATCCGCCGAACCCGTGAAGCTTCGGCATCGTACATCTCGGTGCCGGAACGGTGCGGGAACATTGGGGTTAGGATTTTCTTTTCTCGAGATTGAAAAACACGACACGGGCCACCTGGAACGTCACCCGTGCGATTGTTTCTTAATCGAGCGTCATTTCCTGCCTGGGGTGTCTCAGTCCGGTGTTCAGAGTGTCCGAAGGTGTGGGAGCGACGCTCCGATACTTACTCTCGATCGACCGCGGCCTCCACCGCTGCTAGAGTAGCTACCGTCGTAGCCACGCTGTGGAAACTGATTTCCAGCGATGGATGTGTGTGTGTGTGAGTGTGTGAGTTGATGTGGAGCGCGCATGAAACAGAAAAGCGGGTGAGAGAAAGAAAGAGAGAGAGAGAGAGAGAGAGTTTGCATCAAAAGACCATCGAGTTGTTAGTGTGTCGTGCTGCTGCAACAAGAGTTAGAAAGTATAATCGTATTACGTGGGAAACAATAGGTAGCGCTGATCCTAAATAGCCAATATCCTCTCTAGCGCAAGAAACGCGCCCGCGCAGGAATCACATCTACAGAACCCGTGCCGACTGCGACACGGTTGCACAAAAAAAAAAACAAAAAGTCATTTATGGCCCCCCCCCCCGAGGGCAAGTTGATTTGATGGGGCGAATGAGTTTGTGAGGCGAATGGGACCAATGGTCGTGCTGGGGCGATGGACAGACTGCGACAGGGGCTTGACCGCTGCCGGTCTGATTCGCGTGCAGCATTGGGCGTGACGTTTCCGTACGGAAGGTGAGCATGATGGAAACAAGGACGCATGACATGACAAACTAACCTAAAACGTAAACGGAAACGAGTGAATGCACTCTGTCGAATGTGTGTGGGTGTGCGTTCAACACTGCTCTCGCACGGTACATGATCTGCTGCGGCACGATCTGTCACTGGCGCCATTTGACAGCTGCTGACAGCTGCCGTAGCAGTAATGACCGGGTGACGTTTCGATCGTCGAGGTTCGCTCGGTGTTGGTAGACACATTCAACGCGTGCATTTCGGGAGCAGAACAAAACAAAACATAAAACACAAAACCAATAAAATACTGTAACCCGGGGGGGTGTGAAACCATGATGCAATGAGCTCGGTGAACGTAAAAGCAAAACAGAAAACGAAAAAAAACACAAACAACAACCGAACAGACAGTATGGAAAGAAATATGGATGCATGTTATGATAGAAAGGAACACATACCGTTCCACCACCGGTCTCATCATGACCACCACCACCATACACAGCATTATTAGCTTCATAATAATAAGATTTACGTGTACGTGTCCGGTTCGAATCCGCCGGTTCGCGGAAGCGATAGCGTACCTTTGGCTGGTTAACTTCGCGCGTCGAGATGCCCATCTTCTCATGATGGCGCAACTGCACGGGATAGATGATCTGGTAGTAGCTGCTACCGATCTTATCCACCAGCTCCTGGTTCTGCTGGTGCTCCTTCAGCAGACGCTCCACCTCACCTGCGAACGGGAATGACGGACGGCTTTAGCACGGCCACGTCTGACGGCAGCGAGTGTGACGCCGGGACCGGTGTACCTACCAACTGGGCTTTCTTCGTTCCAAAATGAATCATCCAGCGTGTAGTCGGCTTCTGGAGGGAAAGTTTCGCCATTACGCAGAGCAGCGGTGAAGCACACAGAGACCACAGCAAGAAGAAGACAAACAACAAAAAACAAATCGATTAGCGTGGTAAAGGATAGCGCTCGCATGGGAACAGGCGATGTGTCAACGGTGTCGCGTGCAGGTGGTCAACGGAGCTGTTGCACACGACGGCGGAGTCCTGCAAAAAGAGAGAGAGAGAGAGAGCGAAAAAGCAAACCCCTCGGTCCGGTATTGCCTGTTGACAGTCTGTGCACAGTGGCTGGAACTCGCATGCCATGGCCGCGTCAACCGCAGCGTGCTAATGATCCTGGCCTCGCGCACCGGTTCCGTTTGCCGCGTTGGGCGTCCGCTGCAGGACCGGAGATGACGGTCGTTAACGTTTCGTTTCAGAATCCAAACGCTTTGCCGCACTACTTTAATCACGGGTAAAGCGTAGGAATTCTAAAACGAACCATCAACCAACGCACGACGAATGGACGGTCGGCGTGACTTCGGCGCCACAGACAACGATTTTCGTTTTGTCTTGGGCCGCTGCTTACTCAGGATCGTGTAGCGTCTTCTCCGGCGGGCGTTTCGCTAACGTCTAGTCTCGCCGTGCTGGAACTCGACCAGACTCAACCAGCGTTCGCGCACAGGACGTTGGACGTGGGACATAGGACTCGCATAGGACGTTGGAAGGGGACCAGGGGTAGGGACGAAACAAAACCCAATCGCTCGATCGCAGTGAACAACCGAGACGACGGGCAAATGGGCAACCTACCTCCAGCGGACTCGGCGAGTGTCATTACGAGGGCCAGTACGAGCGCCCTCAGCGGGCTCATTAGTTTCATGACTACTAAAGCTGTAACGTACGAACGTGCGGCGAGCTTGCGTGTGTGAGCGTTGCCATTCGAGGTGTGCCGATCGCGCCTTGAACGGTGTCACATCGCACGGTTTCAGCGGTGGTGCGGGAATATCTTGCCCGATCGCAGAGGACGCCGCTAGTATACACACGCGCACGCACGAATCGCCTAGCGCCTATCGGTAGCGGCGCCGGGCAGGGTCATCGTATCGTTCGTTGGTCCTATTCGTTCTATAGGAACACGGCATATGAGAACAAGAGCCTAGTCATCCTCGGGATGAACCTCAACGAGTACTGCGGTTGTCCGGGCGCGTTAACGATAACTTCTTCTATGTACACAGTCAGTAGCTATTGGTACAGTGACAAACAGGGTTTGAAATTCGCTCCAGAAAGCGGCCCGCTTCGTTGCTCTCATTCAGGTAACACTCAGACACACAACACACACACATACACACACACATACACGGTCGAGTATAGGCACCAACTCTTTGCCGGATAGATGAGCACGCACTATTACATATATTTGTATATCTCTCCGTACATACGAGACAATGAAACCTGCTTTAAAACGTGTAGACTACCGGACCGATCGACGACTGCTAAACGATATACATATATATTGATGTAGGTAGTGTGTAGGCTGCTAGTACAGATCGCTCTACTGCTCCTGCAATCCCGACGCTTCGGTGAGCAAACGTCAGTGTAACAGTCGGCATAAAAGATTTAACGTGATGGTTCGTTCATTACCGCACTCTCTCTCTCTCTCTCACACACACACACACAAGTAATACACGTACGCACGGACACTTTCACGCGCGTCCCGTTCAGTGACGCGCAATGTTCGAGCCCGCTCCAGAGCGCAGAGGTGCGAAAACCCCTAAGCGTCGATTACAAGTCAATCACCACCGTGCGGACTGCCGTGATCTGGTGCCACAGGAACACCGCCCGCTTCACGCTGCTGGTGAAGGCATCGCACCGACGGTTGGCAATTACACGCTGCGATACGCCAGGGGACGATGAGCTTACCTGCGAACGAAAGAAGAGGAGGGGAACAAAAGCAAACGAGAGATACGTTTAGTACATGCGGTGCGAACGGGTACGGAACGTCAAACTTTTCTCGGAATCATTAGCCAGACCGAGTTTTGCCAGCCCGAACATCCCAACGCCCCCCCACGGTCCCGGCACCTGGTAGCGTGACAAACGCCAGTCGCCTACTACATCTACCCGGCACGCGCAACTCCCTGCCGAAGCCGAGCCTGGCTGCTGCTAGCGTGCTGGGATCGTAACGTATCCAGACAATCACCAATTATCTCGATTGTGTATCCCAGGGCCCGGTTTACAGTCCAATGATATCGTTATGCAGCGCGGCCATTTTGTTGCTGTCGCTTGCTGTCTGCGGTCGGCGAACGTGAGGATTAGGTTGCCAACGTACTGGCAGGCTTCTCGAAAGTTTGTAAACTGTCCACGTCTGTGAACGACGACTGTGCTGGATCGCGTGTCCCATGACACAGAGAGAGAGAGAGAAGGAGAGATAACGAGAGCCTGTGCAAATCAGCCGAATGATGTACGCGATTGCATGTGGCCATCGTCCTTTTTTTCTCCTTCATTACTTTACTACACACACACACACACATACACACGTAACCAACAGACGAGATATGCATGCCCTACTTCACCCGTTTTCTTCTCTCGTTCGTATTCACTGCGGTGAAGTAGCTATCAGGAGATGCGCCTGATACTGTGCCTGATCTTTTGCGGTACCTTTCCCCTATGCAGTCCCATACAACCATCTCCGACCAGAAGGCTTGGAGGCGCGGGTTTATGAGTGTGTCCTCGATCCAGCGCAGAAAGGCAGCACGCTGGTCAATGTGTGGCTGTAATGTGGGCTGATTGATACTGGTGGCATTCAGCGGCGGCATTCACGACGGGAAGCCATGTTACGAACGTAATTGGGTGACTCAGGGCGGGGCGCGTAGGCGCGACCAACCGCCAGCCTCGAGCGAAGAAACTCCTGGAATCCTAACGAAGCTGGAGCGACGGCTGGATGCGGCGGACCGCCAGACGCTGGCTAAATTGTTTGGCGCGACTGACAGCTACATTAATTTACATTGATTTGCCACTGGCTAAGTGCAAATGGCGGCCCGTGCCACGGCTGCAGGGATGCAGGGCGGGCAAGGAGAGCGAACCAGCGGCAAAACGTCGGAAAAGAAAACGCCGACTGCGCCGGGCCGTAATGACGTGGTTCTGCATACTTGGGCGCGGTGCAGCGGTTCTGCCATTTCATTACCGGATCAATGCACACACCCATTGCGAACGTCCTGGCACCCTCTCGTTCCCTCGTGCACCGCACCGGTGCACGAAGAACCGATGTCAATTCATCCGTCGAATGTAGGTCATCCATTTTTAATGGCACGGCATGGATATGATTGGCCTGTTCGTAACTCCGGGTATCGTCTCGATCGGGACATGATGGCTCACAGCATGTGTGTTTGTGTGTGCGCGCGTGTGTGTGTGTGTGTCTCCCACATTGATTGCTGATCTTATGCCTCTGCCTACTCTGCCCGGGAGACAACTTCAAGTGGTCCAATCCGCGGGCTAGCAGGATTTCGAGGTTAGGTTTTGTGTTGCTGTGCAGATTATTTGGCCCACTGTAGAGTAGAACGTTCAGCCCGTTCAGGCGTAAATGCTGGAAGTACCGAGATGACTAAATCCTGCTTGCTTCGAAACGGTTGAAATATTGATCTCGAGCAGCTACGTCGGGTAGCACGGTAGCACCGGCAGGCCCCGGTAGACGATTTAATAGGAGCTTCCCACGATATGGCGTGCAGCTTGCGTGTACTATCTGCACGACGCGAAGAAGTCGGCGGCCAGCCGGTACTGGCTTCAATTTCCGCAGCCGCAGTGTGCGGCAGGTGAACGCCGGTGCGTGCTATCTCATGTTGTATGTGGTCTGCAGCTGAGCTGAAGAACAGGAAGTCGCTGAAGGCTTCTATAAATACTCGCAACACCTCACCGTGCCTGCACACCCACAACACACACACATGCAAACGCACGCATCCGCAGCACAATGGCACCGGGCTCAATATAGGAGCGAGAGAAAGTGGAAGAGAGGGTAGCAGAGAAAAGAAAAACGACGGACACGAAAAGAAACCCGTAGAACTATAGTATACTATCGTGTCAGGATCACGACGGGCGGTGTAGAGACTAGCCTAGTGGCGGGACTGTGCTCTGTGTTAACGCCGCACTGCTTTCCAGGTGGAAATCACAATAATAATAATGATAATAATGATAATAACAACAAACAAAAAAAAACACTGCGAAAAAGGAGACCGTTTGCAACCGAACGGGTACATTATTAGGGGCTCGCAAAAGCCCGGGAGCGACATCTGCGCAAGAGGATGGTGAGAGCAAGCGAGAGAGACACCTGTCATTATGACAACGAAAAGCCTAGTCGGGTCTCGCTCCGTAGCCGGCGCAACTACTGCGACACATTATCACAATTGGGCCCCGCCGTGGTTCGAGGCAGAAACACAAAAGACACTATCGTCACCCGCACAAACCTTTCCGCAAGCCAGGACTCGCCACTCCACCTGCTCCACTAGATGGCTGCTGGTGGAATGGGCCAAAGCAGAGGAAAAAAAAACTACAAGAACGAAAGACGAAAAATTCCGAACGAAAACCATCGCTGCCGAGGTGACATACACACAACGGAGAAATCCACACAAATCCGCAGGTTCCGCAGCCTCTGCCGGCAGGGTGGTAGTGACGGCAGTTTGTAGCAATTGACTACTAGATCCATGAAATATTTTTAGCTCATGCGGTGGCAAACAATACGGTGTGTGTGTGTGTGTTGGTGTGTGTGTGCGCCCGCTTTTCATATTGTTGTTGTTCTTCGCTGTCGTTCAGCATGGTGGTTTCTATAGCCTGCTTGTTTTGTTGTTGCTGTTGTTGTTGGTTTTGTGAAGGTTGATTTTGTTCTTGTTGCCTACCACTGCAGCAGGCAGCACGTTTTCGCCAACGTCACACCGTGAGAGTCACACCGTGCCTTCACTCGGGGCCGTAACGTCCATTACCGTCTCCACCACCCTCGGTCTCGGTCACGAGATGTGACAACTGCCTGCGAAACCACCGGCCAGGGGGGGCGCCGGCGTCCTGCACATGCACAGGCTAATACGCCAGGTCTTAGGCTATGGATGTAGCTTTAGTTTCAATCTAGTGTAGCGAGCGGCTTTTTCGTGCCAATCCGAGCTTGCATGGGTAAAGCTCTTGCGCTAACTAGTACCAGTCGGGCATACCTTGCGGCGTACATTAGTGGCAGGAGCCGTCGAATACGCCAAATCCTACCGCTGCTTAGCAGCTGATTTGATTAGCGTCAATTAGCGCTCCGCTAGGGTTGTAACACCAGGCCAGCGGAGATCTGCCATGTCGCTAATAGGGTAACGGGCTTGGCAATTATTGATGGTATTTTGGGTAGCAACTAGCTGGCATGGAGATTTGACACATTTAACCAGCTAAATTTCATCGAATTTCAATTCAACACTTCCAAATGTTATAGCCGCTTGAGATGGAAGATTCCTCCAAGATATCCTGACAGTACAGTCGAGGTATGTGAGATATGCGGATGCGATTTGACACACTTAACCAACTAAATCCCACCGAAATTCAACTCAACGCCTTCCAAATGTTCTAGCCGCTTGAGATGGAAGATTTCTCCAAGATATATGCTCCTGACAGTATAGTCGAGGTATGTGAGGTATGCGGATGCGATTTGACACACTTAACCAACTAAATCCCACCGAAATTCAACTCAACGCCTTCCAAATGTTCTAGCCGCTTGAGATGGAAGATTTCTCCAAGATATATACTCCTGACAGTATAGTCGAGGTATGTGAGATACGCGGATGCGGAGACATCATTTTGGTTACATTTCATTCACAATTTATGGTCGGCGACCCTCTAAGCGTCTTCTGTGATTATGTCGGATTAGTTTTGTTGAGGGTAGCTAGTGAGTTTTGCAGATACACCTACAGCGAGCGCTTGACACCGTCAAGAGATAGGGGCAAACGCTTGAACACCTCCCAAACCTTGCTGTCGCATCGACTTACATCTTAGAGGTATCGGACTGCGTCGATTGATGGAGACCTGGCATCTACGTGCCAACCTGGACGTACTGTTGTCCAAGAAATCATTCACGGCGCCCGACCTTGCACACCGGCCTGCGCAGCACAAACTTCCAACAGCTTCCGGTGCCGTATTTTTTTTTTCAAATGTTGGTGGGTCACCTTTTCCGGTTGCCTGGGAAGTTACGGCCCGAACGACCCGAAACGGCAGAATTTCGCACCGAACCTAATTGGGTGTGTGTGCGGCAACGCGGGCGACGTGGGATGCGTTAATTTCATTTATTGTCCTTTTGGTGCGTCCTAGAACCCGTCCCATCCGCAGCAGCAGGTGATGTATGTCTCGCGGACAAAAGATACACTGTCACAGGCTGGAATATTTTGCTTCGGTAAATATTTAAAACCCTGCCGCGTCCTCGTCGGGCTCGTCCCTGGCGCTACCGGGAAGGCTTAATTTCTAGGTGCGCCTAATAATCCCTTCCCCCGTTCGCAACCGGTGGCCAGGCCCAACGAAGAAAAAAAAAACAGAAACAGAAGCTTGTCGTAGTCCAATTAGGAACTTTTTGTGTGCTTTCTTTGTCGTCGTCGGCTGCTGCTGCTGCTGCCGTGTGGATTGTGTTTGAGCGTCCGCAAATCGCTCGCTTCGGTCGCTGCGATGGGCGTGAGGGTCTTGTGGAAGACGGTTCCGGCGCTCCTAAGCACCGTGCCAGCACATTTTTCATTACTACAGCCTCCGGAAAAAGGGTTCGAGGGTTGCTTTCTGGGCCGAGGGGTGATTAAAGCACGCACGCGTGGCCCGGGTGGGAGCGTTACGAAAATGGATTCGTTTTAATTAACTCGAACCGAATGCGGAAGCGGTTTCGATATCCCCGGCTCCCATGCGCCCGACGAACGCGCATGCCGCCCGCAACGACTTAACTACGGCAGAATGAGTGCTTATTAAATTTATCTGCGACACGGTCGCTGTGATCGTAATCAGCTTCAATTAAAAAACAATGTCCGTTCCACCGAGCCGCCGGAGCAACAGGATACGAATTTTGCACGCCACATGGACACGGTTCTAACGCAATTATCCCGGGAAAGGCTTTGTTTAATGTTTTGTTTTTATTTTTTCGCACCACTGCAGCTGGCCGGAAGAAAGTTAATGAATGTTGCCTACGGGCGAAACCGAAAAGGGGGGGGGGGGGGGAAAGTTAAAAAGCCTCTAACGAGTGTGGCATGATCGGTCCGACAGATGTGCGGAATGATGCCGTGGAGTTTGGAAAGTTTTGGAGCACCCAGATCACCTGCCACTACCACTTTACGCCCTGTCGACTGGCTACTGGCTCTCTGAGAGAAAAACCGTCCAACGAAGGTCGCTGCAGTGGTTGCGATTACTTTCCGGCGACAGGTATGCCATCTCTGTCGCAATCGAGCTGCCTGCCTGGGCTGTACGACGCCTTCAAGTATGCGATCGAGGTGTGATTATTATTAATAGCGTGGAGATTGTGGTTGATGGGCGGGTGTTGCGTTTCCATCTGCCATCTCTCGAGAGCCAACTTGATTGCGCCTAATTAGCAGAGGCTAGGAACTGGCTGTGGATGCAAAACATTACGCCATGAAAGGTACATTTAGTAGATGCTAGTTTGATACACCACAAAAGAACACCCCCCCCGAAAGGATGTGGCCCCTGTGTAATACATGTTTCGATCAATCTAACAGCGTGCTGCATACCTTTAAACGGAAATTTCCGTAAGCTAGGTTCTAGCTTCGCACTAGCTTCGCACTAGCTTCGATAGTATAGAGAGCGATAGTGTACGCATTGCTGATAAAGGTAACGGCCACGACTGGAGCTTGATAAAGCTATACAACACTCGCACGCACACAGTGGTGATGTAGTAGTCCAAACGTCCCAATGGCGCAAACCACCACCAGCACAGGCACGATTGGCAAGACGAGAGTCTTGACGGTCACCGCTTGCGTTGCGTTACGTTGGTGGTGGCGAGCTTCAAACCCATCAACCGCAGCGGCAGCAGTAGCAGCAGCCGCTGTACAGCGACGACCCACTGCAGGAAATTTGTATGGAAATCAACGCCAACGGTAGCGGACGAAGTGAAGCGATGGCTCGAGCGAGCGAGTGAGAGAGATAGAGTGAAAACAACCCTCGCACACTCGTAAGAAGAACTCTTTCATGTCACGTTTTATTGTGTTTCTATTCCTTCCACCTCCAGCTGCCTCCGCTGCTGCCCTGGTCGGTGAAATGGACGCTTCAAACGCAGCGGTTTACACACACACACACACACACACACACACACACACACACACAGAAGCGCGTGCCAACTGGCACTGGTTTTGCGGTGTGGGGCCCCACTTACACTACACACTGTGACGGTGTGTGCTGGGACGTTGGCGTTGCTGGGTAGCGACGGTGACGTTTCTACGTGCCGAGTCCGTCCGTCGAGGGAGAGTTTGGAGAGTTTTGATTCGCCCGTCCCATCCCCGCGCCCCGCTTTATCGATCGAACCCCCCGCCATCGGCAGGGATTTTGCGTTATCTGCGGCGCGGCCCCTCGCAGGTTTATATTTCTAAAACCAAAAACCAACCCAACAAAGGAACAAAAAAAAACAAAACAAAAAACGTCAAACACAATGTAGTGTGGTACGGTGCACTAATGACAGTTTGTCCGGGCCTGTCAATAAGCTGTCATTCTTTAATTGCCGCTCGAGTAAGCCATCGCTGTGAGTGTTGTTCGGCCGTTCGTCGGAGCGAGCGAGGGGAGTGCTAAAATGGGCGTGAAATATTGGCTTTGTTGGTGAAGTTTTCGAAAGTAATAATCGCCCAATGGTACACATCAAACGGTGCGGTGTTTTATTCCACAAATCACATCCGTGTTTGTGGAATCGTAATAGACTTAATTAGTTTAATCACTATTCGCGATTAGTTTGCGGCGGGAGTGCGAAATAGGAGATGAACCAACTATAATCATTTACATTTTAAACACATTTCATCATCTGCCTGGTGGCGATTTCGATCCATATTGAGAAGATTGGTTCGCGTAGCGCGAGTGAAACAGTAGATTCATCCGCTGCGTGGTTTGGACAGTGCTGGAGCGTCCTGCCACAGCGGGAAGAAGGTTTAAGTGGGCCCCGTGTGACGGATAATGTGCACTTCTGCGTAGGCGTGTCGCAAAAACGCAATAATTCTTTGGAAAGTATACATTTATCACAAACACGAGATGGGCCGCTTCCTGTTTCTAACTGCGTGCTCCGCGCGTGCCAACTCCCCCGTTCCAGCCCGGGTCGACCGTTCCGGTATGATCCAGAGACATGGGAAAGATATACACACAGGCACACACATGCACACGGCCGTGCTCGGGACCGTTCATTACTTTCGCTGTAAGCAATCCTTTGGCCCGAGGGCGGATGGGTTTGCGATTTTCGGGTCGGCCCGATAACCGGGCGAGTTTTGCCCGGGAGGCCCAGGCTGCCCGACGCTGCTGCTACTTCCCGGAATCACCAGTTGCGCCCGCAGGGTACAATATTCATCACCCCGGCTCGATCGATGGACACAGGCGAGCAGGAAACCGCAGGAAAACGCTACACGATCGGGACATCGCTACACAAAAAAAGGGACAGGCTGTTGTTTTTGTTTTTTTTCGCACTCTCTCTCTCTCTCTTCTAGAGCCTAGCCCCGGACATACCGAAGGAGACACATCCGAAAATAGACCGCCGAGCGCTGCGTGTTTGTGTGTGAGGGTTCTAAGTGCTAGAAGCGACAGAGAGCACCAGGAGACATTCAACCCGATCCCGACCTGTTGGTGCGTTCCTGTGCGAATAAGTTGCCCACGGGTCGTCGCGCCGTCCTGACTTCGCGCGGCGGGTCCCAAGTGCTGCCAAACATGCCGAGGCACGTCGAATGTCTGGGCTCGATGTTGGATGGGGCAACAAACGAAAGGAAAAAAAACCCCCGCTGCAGGGAAACGCTGGTGTCTCGAAGGCTCCCTCCGGAGCCCGTGTGGGTCTCGCGCACATCGTCGACCTTGACGTCAGCCAGAAAGGTCAGCGTTGGTGCCGGGAGTGTTACGAGTTGCGGAGGGAATATTCCATTACGAGGAGGGGGGAATATAAAATTGGCTAAAAGCCTGCTTACCGAGAAGGTAGGGTTTTTGTAGTCAGCGTTGCCCGCCTAAGTTGAGCACAGTATGTCTTGCGTCTGCAAATCAATCGCCTCCGCGTGGAACGGAGGAATAAAAACGCAACTTATGTACATATGCATACTAATTGCATTCGCATGAACTGAGCGCTCGGCTTGGGAGATACCCTGCCATGGGACGTGTACAGGCATAGCGAGGCAAGCTCGGAGCAGGATGGCACTGCTCGGCAGTGGAATGCGTAATGCGATTTTATCGTTGCATACCGCTTTCGCCGGATCGTGTGCGATTGCGATGTTGCGCGGCTGTTGGGCGTCTTTATTTATCTCTTTTTTCTTCCTCTCTCTCTCTCTCTCTGGCTACCTTCGGCTATTGCCGTTGTTGTCAATTTAAATGGAATGCTGCATTAACTTCTGCCCCACCGAGAAAAGGTCACCATGGCGATAAGACGGGGTCGCCAGGCAGTGAAAGGTGCCCCGGGAGATGCTGGTGCTGGACCATGGGGGCCAGGCCAGGTAATGAGCTCACAATGGAACCGAAGTAAGCCTGTGGTGGTATGGCCCGAAGTTCTGCGGCTGAAGAAACCCACAGCAGAAATGATAACGTAACGCCTACATCGTGTGCATCACCGCACGGAGCTAGGTGTGTCTCTCTCTCACTGTGTGTCTGTGTGTGTGTGCGTGTTGCATACTTTTCAGGCGTATTTTGGTGCACGGCTTTCTGCACGGGTCGGAGAAGTCGGAGTCATCAGTGGAGGCTGAGCGTGGGACGAACGCTGGAAGGAATGGGAAAGTTTTCTTTATAACGAAGAAGGAGGTGCCTCGCATCATCGTTTTTTGGATAAACTGCCAGTCTCCGACTGCAAGACAACACGACAGGACCACCCAATCCGCCCGGACTGACGATTGATTTCGCTTCTGCCCTGCTCTCCCCGAAAAACGAGCTCCCCGAACGCCTCGAGAGTGGTTCGAGGCCATCTCCACCACTCCATCAAAACGCTCTCCGCCTGCGGCAATCAAAGCCACCGGAATCCGTTTCTGCCACCGGGTGTTCCCATCGCTGCGGAGATCATCGTCGTCTTGCATAACAACCTCTCCCCCCCGGCGGGCGGGTTACAAACCCCGGGCTGCTGCGGTCGGGGCCGATTCGACGCCCGAGCACGCCCGTGATGTAAACGCTTCCTTTCGGCATGACTGTCAGCCCAGCAAGCGCTAATCGAACGGCCGGGATGCTGCGGCTGCTGCTGCTGAAGGCCATATTTCATCACGCGTGCCTCAACACCTCCACGGCCCGCTGCAGGTTACGAAACACATCCACGAGGGTGTGGACGTGTCCGCCTCCGCCTCAGTGGGCCCCATTGTTTTGGCTGTTCTGGACCCCACGGGCCACGTGACAGCGTGTGTTTTCGCTTTCTTGTTCTGTGTGGTCCTACAGCTGCCCGCGCCGTATCGCCATCTATGCGTGGCATCGGTTTTGCGGCCTCTGCTAGAAACTGTTCACGCCTGGATGGACTATCTGGCAGACTGGTGAAGCGATTCAATGGGCCACAAGCAATCCAACGCTCAAGAAATCGTGGCAGCGAGCAAAAAGAAAAGCACACGCACACACGAAGAAACCCACACCCACCGCGCGCAAACAAAATGGACGACCGGAGCTTGCAGAACGGTTACTGCTTCTTCCACGCCGCACGGTGGGCAGGTGGCGAGCAGGCTCCGGGGGAAAAAGTTTGACGATAAATTATTCGTGCAACACACGAAGCGTTCTGTGTTTTTTTTTTTGCACCACCCCCTATCTCCCCTTTGCTTCTCCAACTGCTTCCTCTTCGTCTTGCTACTGATGCTACTCGGCGCAGCTGGAGTGCTTGATCCAGCGTGGCTCAGGGTGTTCGGTGCCGCTTTTTTTGTTGTTGCTTGTGTTGCCTTCGTTCTGCCCAGGGTTGTTCGGCCACGAGTTGGGCGAGCTAGCCCCTGGCCGCGGGAGGAATAGTTCGCAAAAATATACACCGAAAGAAAGTGGGCGACCGCTGCAGAGATGCGAAAAATAGCAGCAGTTTGTGCGATGTGTCTCACTCTCTCTCTCGCTCTCTCTCTCCGTGTTTTTCGTTCTCATTAATTTGACGTTCGCTTCTTGCGAGGTGTGTGCCTGTACGAGCTCCGCACAGTTTAAGGCAGCTCGGGATAGGTCCAGGTGCTGTTAACCTGCCCGCTTTGTGCTCTGCATGTCAGGCTTAAAGTGTGCTGAGTAATGGCAGATGAACCGATTTCGCCTGAAAGTATGCAGTTGCCGCGTTGTGTAGCTCAACAGGAGCAGTTCTTCAACTGTTCTACAGTTTGGACACGAGCAGCTTGAGAGTGCTGATCGAATTGCATACCTTTCTGGCGCGAAATGGTCAAACTAAGGTTTTCTAATTGGATCTAACCCAGATCATCATATACCGAGGCGTACATTCTCTATAACGAACTTCGACTATAGCATATTCATCTAGTCTAGTTTATCCGTAGTAGTTCGTACTACACCTCGTATCTACCCAGGCGTCCCACAGGGTATACTTACTGATCGGCACTACTTGTTTGAATGATGGGGCGTGCGAGAGCAGCTGGAGCGTCACTACTCGCGCACTACTGGTTAGTTGATTGGTGGGTGCCCACTGTCTCTACTGCCACTGTGTTTGATCGTTGCGGCGTTTGTCCGGTAAAACGTTCCTTTCAAGCGATAAGCACTGTCGCACACGTACATTCACACACACACACACGCATACAGACCGGACACTGGCACTGGCTGCAGATACGCACGAGCACGCGGCTATTGTTGTTTGCACTGGGACCAATTCAAAACTACCGCTGGCAAAGCTGCAAAGAGGTGGAGGTGCATGAGACTGACACCGCACCGTTCCGACAATGAGACCCCGGACCCTGCCTTGCGGTGGCGGTGTGCCGCTACCATATGTTGAACCGTGCCAGAACCAAAGCGGTTTGCGCCTCGCCGCGCTCCCAGAATCGCCAAGTCCGCGGAAGTCCGAACGAGGTGGTAGGCGCAGCAGCGAGATCGCCACGGACAATGAAGATGATTATGGTTTCGCGCCAGCCTAAAGGCCTAGACACACGCAGCTTATTTAATTACGGGCGAAACCGCCCGGGAAGTGGCAGCGAGCGATGCGAGCTGGCCAATGTCAATGCTGCGGTCTGCCGCAGCCAAGGAAACAGGATACGCTGGGTAACTAATCAACTAACCAGCAACTCAAACTATTATCACTACATCCTCCCATAGGTCGGGTCCCGCAAGGCCCGCTTCCTGTGTGCTACTGCTGCTTGCTCTAGGCTGTCCGGAGGCTGATAAACGTCGAACCCCTCGCACGAACGGTTGGGCCTGCGTTGCGTTCTTCCGTGTGCAAAATTTGATAAGGTCAAACGGTGCTCCTCTCATCCCATTGCTCCTCTTCTACAATCACCCCCTCCCCCCCCCCCTCACCGTCAGCAGATAGGCTAAGCTGCTGGTTTCGTGTATCATCATCTCCTTCATCACAAGAGAGTTCGCCAGTTTCTAGGGTTTCGCCGATCACCTCATCCTTCAATTTCAAAACTTGAGAATTCGACACACACACACACATATACATACACACAGTCAGATTTGACGCTGTCCGGATTCGGGACTAGCGTAGTAGCTGTCTAAACAGTCTAGAAGCTGAGGCAGACCGCACACACAGCCACCCACAAGCACACACACACATACGCGTTGGATGGCGTTGGCGTTTTTTGGTGAACTGATCTCGGTGCACACAACGACGGCGACACTTCACCGACAACTACGCACGAAAGCACAACCGAAACTGGTTCAGCCTGCCGAGCACCTGCACAGGGAGCTGTCACGCTAGACGACGAGGACGACCCGAACCGAGAGCTTTACGCTCGCGTCACGCTCGCTCGTAGTGGTAGCGACACGAAAGCGCGCGCTCGTCGTCTTGCCCGAGCTTTGCTAACTGTGCGGCCTGCGTTCGTGTGTTCGGTGTTCGGCGCGAACATGCCCCGGATTTTGCATTTCCGCACTCGCTCTCTCTCTCCCCCCTCTCTCTTTCTCTCTCTCTTGCTCGCTGATGGAATCCGCGAGAGCGGCAGCACTTAAAACAACCGCCCGACGTGATATTGTTGTACAACACGGGCAAAAATTAGAAGAAAACTGCAATCAGAGCAAGCAACTCTCCACCGCCCGATAACAGGCCCGATAGTGGTCCGATAGCGGTCCGATAGGGGTCCGATACGGGACCATAAACAAGCTAGCTAGTGGCGGTTGGGTCTCGCCCTTAGAACGCCCTAACAAACAATAGACGCTGCTCACACACCCACACAGAGACACACACACATGGATGAGAGCCACAAAACGCGACGAACTTCACCTGAAGTTGAACTTCAGCTCTTGCGCGCCCGTTCTGCCGTTGTGTAAGGGCTTACGCTCGGGTGCGTATGCTCTCTGTCTCTCCTTGTCTCTCTCTCTCTCTCACACACACACACACACACACACTTTCTCCTCGCTTCTCGTAGTGACACGGATACACCTAAGCGAGATACGAGCACGCTCACCAAGTCCCGAGCTCCTTCCAAAACCCCCCTCTCCGTTATCAGGTTTATCATCCTCATTGTTCATTATCGATTCGGATTATGGTAAATGTCGCCTTTACGAGCCTAATCAGCCTCGCAGCCTCCTCCGCCCGAGCGCGAGGCTCCTATGTCTTTGCTCCACTTAGGCGAAGGAGGCCCTAGCGGGCACGTGTGTGTGTGCGTGTGTGTGCTACTCAGTTACTGCAATAGCTTCAGCGGCAGCATCACGCTGTCATTATCGTTCGCTTGGAAGAGGCACTTTAGGTCACCCTCGAAGCGTTTACGGGCTTCGATAGTGCTTCGTGGAGGTGCCTTCTGCACATGCACACATACACACCGACAGCGAGGAACTCAAACACGTGCACAAACACAGGTAGGCAGGCGGGCCGCGACTAGTTTGTACACGCTACTAAACGCACTCCACACACACACACACACACACGCACGCATACACTATATCATTTCTGGCAGATCTATGTGAAGAAGAGCAATAAGTCACACATCTTCCAGAGGACGCCCTTGCGCTGCCCTCCCCGAGAGTGTTGGGTACCTAGGCTCGAGCAAAGCGCTGCCTGGCAGTGGTTGCCCGAACGTCCGCACGTACTGACTCGCTCACTAGGCTCCCGCTCGTCAGCAAGTGTCGCACCCTACTGATACGCTGAGCTTGGGAAGTTTCATCTGGTTTCGCAGAAGAAGCAGCAAAAAAGCATCCACACACACACACATGCACACACCGAACGGAACGAAAGCCTGCGTGCCTCCCAGTATCCCGAAGAGCATGCGGACAGCAGCGTGGAACAGGTCAGGAGCTAACGTGCGGGAGAGAGAGAGAGAGCGCCCGAACGTTGGAAGCTGTCCCGACCCCGGAGAGTGAGAGAGGATTTGGAATCCGTGCGTGCGTGCGCGCGTGTTTGTGTGTGCTGAAAGCTTAAAACACACACACACCCTCGCGCGACGGGTGGCCGAAAACGCCATCGGGCGGAAAGCGCGCCCGAAAGGTAGGCAACGCTCGGTACGCGCACGGAACACACAGGCACGCGAGCGTGCGCGTCACCGTTCGGTTCCTTCTTTTCGTTTTGCGCCCTTTACGAGCATGTGTGTGTGTGTGTGCGTTCGTTGTTGTTGTTGTTGTTGTTGTTGCCAGTCTGGTGAGGGTTTTGGGGATGAAAATGGTAAAGGGCGCGCAAGCGCTTTTGCTGTGTCGGCGTCGGTTATTGTGGCACGCACACAGCGAAACACCGCACACTTTTCGTCAATCGGGACCCTTTTCGGGGTGAAAATCTGCTCTCGCACAAACACACATACACACTCGAGAAGCGATTTTCCATCCCCATGTAAGAGCGCGGACGTGGAGGAGCAACCCGGGACACAACTTCGGCAAAAAACTGGCCGAAACTCCGAAATGAGGAACAGATATCGGCAATACTGTGCATGTATATAGGTGCGCATGTATACCAGCGGCACATACACAACGCAGCAACGAGCTTTTGTTGGCAGCGTGTTTCGAGCCCCAAAACTGCTCCCTGAGTTGGCGGCGCACGTGTGTGTGCGTGCTTAGGCGAAAAATTTGGCTCGGACGGTGCGTGCTGGACGCCCAGTCACGTACTTTGCCGTCGAGGGCACCCCGATTTGTGGAGTGCTTTTGCGATGGTCCCCGATGTGGGCCCCCAGCATCGAGCGCCGAGCCAATGATTGATTGTCATCCACTCGGTCGCGGGCGGGCCGAGTTTCCGACTTTGATTGGCGATCGGGAGTTTCGGCAGCGCCGTTAAGTGGATTAGCGCGGAGATTAGTGCACTATTGATCGCGCCCCCTCCCCCCCCCCACCGTTTGCCGTGCGCTGATTGAATTGGCTTACACTGCGACGTTACTGAGGCTTCGATGTGCGACGTCTGATTTCGGTTTCGGCAGGCAGGTTTCCGTCGAACTGCCGTGCGAGCCCGCGGACATCTTGCGAGGTGGCGATGCACCCGTCAACCGGTGTGCGTTGCCCCGCTTCCGGGCGCCGGGCGACGGGCGCGGCGGAGAGGCATCGGCACACAATTTGTTTGCCTTTCCCATTTCCTGTCTGCGCGGCGTGAGCATATTTCGGATGTTGTATATTTTTGCTGTTTGTTTTCTTTTTTTGCTGCTGTGGCGTTGTTGAAACATGCTTCGCCCGAGCGAAACTCTCCCCCGTCTGCTTGATTGCTTCGTGGTTACACGACTGTCCCAAGGCTTCGATACGGGGGCGGCAGAAAAGTGCCACAAGAAGCCGGAGAGGACAGGTCAGCGCGGAGATACAGTCGAGATGGATGGAAGCGCCCGTGTTTGCGTTCTTCGAATGAAAAAAGAAACACATCCACAACGTTTCTGAAGTATGTACACAAGCGCACACACACACACACATACGGATCTGAGAGCGTCCCGATATTGGTCACCATCCGCGCCGCTGTAGATGGGGGGGACAAAAAAGTTTGAATTTGATTTCACGTTGATTAGATTACTGTACCCCCGTCGTCGACCGTCGCAACACAGCGCAAAACCATCGCTGTTGGAGGACGTTGTTGACATTTCGATATAAAACACACACACACACACACACACACACAGATAGTGTGTACAAGTTCCGTGTGGCAGCAGCCATTACAAGCGCAGCGTACACACGTCTCCCACGGTCGCGCTGGCTTAACTGGTCAATAAAGCTCGATGTGAAGCGTTGGTGCTGCCCGGGCTGCATACCTTTCGGGCGCAGCAAGCTGCTCGCGCTGGTCCCCTCGAAAGTGTGCAATTCGCGGCGGAAACACGCTTTCTTAACGCGTCATTTTTGTGTTCCCCCGTCGCTCGAGGTGTCGTGCGGAACGAAATGCACATTAGGAGTGCCAAGGACTCCGGTTTGTTTACGCACGATCGACAACGGCCTGACAGCGCCCCTCCCCCGTCCCTGGGAGCCAGCAAAACAAAATAAAACCCAAGCGCTAAGCGCGCAGCAAATGCAACCGGTACGACGGCTTACAGCGTTGCCTTCGCATGCCGCTTTTCGGCCAGTGCGTGTCGCCACTGTTTTCGCTGCTGCTATGTACACACCACGACAGCTGCCTTTATCGGGGCCGCTGCGTTGTCTCTTTCGAGCGCTCTCTCTTTGTTTTTTTTTGTGCCCTCGTTTGCATCGGTGTCACTGTTTGCCTGCGGTGGCGCGCTTTTTCGCACGATCCGGCTCTCGCTGCGCTTCCGATAAGCGACCAATTTGCATGTGCATCCCGGGCACAGCAACACAAATTATCGTTATTTCATGTATCTCTCTCCGTTTGGCTCATTAATTTGGCTGTTTGCTTTGGCCGAGAACCGCCGACTAATATCTCTGCCAGAGGCCAGCGGCCATGATAATGGCTTCCGTAACGCTTGTAACGCTGTTCGGTGGCGGATGCCGACCCCGGAAAGTATGCAACCCGTACGGCGAGCAGCTTGTCGCAAACGCGATGCCGATTGCATACCTTTCGGGCGCCAATTCAACTATATCAGCCCCAAACGTGAGCAAACTGCCCAACGGGGTTTGCACAGAGCATCGCGTTGCCTAACTTTAGGCGCTACGATTGTTTCGCTCCCTTCGAGCTCGCAATCGGTTTGTAAATTCAATTAATCAGTCTAGCTGTGTTTTATTTCGCGGTTTTGTGTTGTTATCTCGTTTATATACAATTTTTCCCCCCATACACAGTGTACAGTGGGTACAGTCTGGTTTTATTCGCGTGCTGCGACGTGCTTACGAAAACATTGTCGGCCGTCATTTTAACGCTATCGATTGAGTTTTAGGTTGAAATAAGCGGTTCGGTTCGCGCTCTCCTTTTTCTGTCCGTGCGAAGATGTTCAGCGTTCGCTTTCGACGCACTACCCACGCCACAATCTAATCGCCCACCCGCCGCGTAAAAGTAAACGAAATAGACACGCTGTTGGCTCAGGCGGAACACGGGCCAACCTCCCGGGGCGGTTGTTAATTCATATATTGATTTGTTTGCACATTCACTACATAAAAGACCAGTGATTTATTTCGCCGTTTACTCATTTCATTATGAAGCGACGAGCCGCCGCCGCCACCCGTTCGTTGCCGCCGTGTTCGGTTTTGGGTTTGCGAATGCGTTCCGCGATTTGGTGAAATGGTGAAAAAGGATGACGAGCCCGACGACGACGACGATGATGATGATGTTTGCGATGTTGTGCGATGGTGAAGCACTTTCTTTCGCGGTTTGCCTTTCTTCGATCCGGCGCGCTTTAATCGTCGCCATCAGCAGGGACTGAAAAGGCGCGGTGAACCGCGCGGGCCAACGAACAGGGGAAAGGATTCGGAGGCACTCGTTTAAAAAAAAAACAAATAAAAAAAAAACGCGCGTTCATTAATTCGAGAGCTACTCGAACTAAACCACCGCACATCGTTTCGTTTTTGCTGTCGCTATTTTTGTGTGTGTCATGTCCATTTATTGCGTAAAAAAATAAAAATAAAAATAAAATAAAATAGAAACGAGCTGGAATGCTATTTTGCTGAAACCATCTCGAATTGCATTTGCGCACTTGTGTGTAGGTGTGACTTTTTGTTGTTGCTGCTTCTTCTGGTGAACATAATAATCGCGGTGCCTAGCAACCGGCAGCGAAAAGAGATTGAATGGAGCGTGGTTTCGACGCCTGAATGTAGGCAAATTAGTTTTAAATCTTTTTTTTTCGTTGCGTTCCGATGAAACGATGCGCTTTGTATTATATTACCCAGAAGGCACCGGCCCCAGCTGCCGTAATGAGTGGAATGATTATTGTTCGCTCCGCTAGGCTCGTTATGGATCAAAGCGAGCGGGAGGTTTTGCATGCAGCAATCACGGACGGAAACATAAACCGCGTTCGGCATCGTACGGCTGCACCTATCATCGCCAGATTCGCTGCATTGTTGTATTGATTCGCAGCGATTCGCACGGCGCAGTATCGGTGTTTTAATTTGTTGCCGCTGGATTACAATCAAACATTTTACCTATTTCCTTTTTTTTTTAAATGCAAAATATCAACAAGCCACAGAATAAAATGTCATAAAGTTACCTGCGATTTTCCGTGAAAAAAAAACAACCCCGGCTGCAGTTCAGGTTAATTTTAATATATTTATTTCCGGAAAACACACCGCCGGTATCGGGTGCATTTGATCCGCCCGAACAAATGGAAGCTAGATTGTGCGGCACAAACATCGTTGTTCGTTGCCAATTCCTGGTACATCAATCCAATTTATGCGCTTGAAGTCAAATGCGCGGCAAGCAATTGCATCGGGTCGGCGAAATAAAAAGCGAAAACAAAACCGGCCGAACGCGCCACGCCTCGCGTGCGTGGTAAAGTAATACCGGGCCCCGGGGTGGGCATACATTCAGGCGTTTCACGGCTTCACCTCCCAACGCCACAGTGGGCATCAGCCGGGACAAAAATCAGCGGTTTGATTTCTTCTGTTTCACTTGCTTTTATTTACAAAGGTGTGCTATGAGAGTTTTAAACCTTTCCCTACAGAGGGCGCCACTGCCCACCATTTGTTTGTCTGGTTAAACACTTTTTTGGAGCATTTCTTTAAGATTTTTATATGGGTTTGAATATTTTTGAAGTGAATAGACGTTATGTGTGTATTTTTAATATTGTAATGGTACTGCAATTTGTTTAATTGTTAATATTTTACCTTATAATTGTTGAGCATTTGTTGAAAAAAGAAGTAATTAAAGTTTAAGCTTAAAAGAAACATGTTTTCAGCCATTTTTTTATTGAAATAAAATAATCGTTTGCACCTCGATTGCCTATTTAAAATACGTATGTGGAATAAAACATCAATTTAACCCATCCGATTATGTGAAAATTTCTTTCAAGCCCCACAGGGCTCCCTCTTCCAGAGATATGCCGTTTCATACTAGACTCAACAACCTGTGAAGGTTTGGTACTTGATTCGTAGTTTTTCTTAACTATAACACACCCAGATCATGGACAGCCTCATATAATTGAGGAAATGTTGGCCTCTTTTTTGGTAAACATCACCCGAATGAGAAGTAAGGCGATCATAGATTTTCGTCCTATCAAATATTGTCCTATCAAATCAAAATATCGGTCGATTTTTCGAAACCTATATTGTGATAATTTTTTTAATAAAGAACAATACATTTACTATCCAAAAATATGAAATTCGTCACTCGTCACACGAGCAGATATTAGAAAAATAAATAAAAAAAAGGTTTTTGAGACACTTTTCAACAATTCCTGACTTTGATTACTTATATCTCGAGACTTATTTTCATTAGAGCTATGATTGTTTGGCTTTCCTACTGCATATCTTAAAAACGACTTTTTGACTGTCGCGCAGCCGCCCCGTGCCCACTGTGCAACACTGTGCACACAGTTGAAGCAGCGCGTTGCATAACCGACGGGCGGACCGGGCTTCGTGCAGCATTTTTGCAGCGATTAATAATCCGGCCCGGGTCCGCCGTGGGTGGGTGGCACAATGCGATTATGCGACGATTTCGATTATCACTTTCAATGCGAATACTGTGAAGTGCTTTTTTTCTGCCGCTCTCTCTCTCTCTCTCTCTCTGTCTCTCTCTCTCTCCCTCTCTCTCTCTTCGCGGGAAGCCAGCCTTGTAGGAGGCTTTGTTACCAGCAGCGACGAGCACCTAGATTGCTGCTCATTAGGATGTGTTTTGTGCTGTGTATTTGTACGAATGAATAATGAAGCGCGAGCGTCGCAGCGATTGCTTTCGCCAGCCCGGCAGTCTTGTCTCCGGGACACTGCGGAGGAGTTAAGTCCTACCCCCGGAAAGGAATTACTGTAGCCTCGGATGGCACAGTAACGACGTTCCAGGGAGCAAAAACATAGGAGCAAAAAAAAACTGGAGATAGAGAAAGAGAGCGAGTAGGAAGGTCTATTGTGGGAATCGTCTTTTCCCCTCGATAGGGAAGCAATTATAAACACTTGAGCTAATTGACACACACACACACACGCTGGCGAGGAGCACAAAATGGCACACGAACTAACGCTCACGTCGCAAAGGCGACCGAGCGCGTTTTAAATGAGTTCAGGCTTTAAAAAAAAACGCCAAGACTGCTGTTACTGCTGTGTCGGGTGCGAGTGGGTTCATCCAGCCAGCACGTGGACACCCGGCCAGCCCCGGGGATCGACAGGTGATCGATGTTAATTGCATCGGCAGCGTCGGTGCGTAGGACGAGGGCGTTAATTACTGCGGCCGAGGGAAAGCAAAGGCAGCCGCTTGCGCGAGCGCAGTACGCGCGAGTACGCGCTCCGAATGCCGATATGTATATAATTAGCCTGCTGCCACGGAACTGCCATTCCGCCCACCGTGCGTTTTTTATGCCGTGATTGTTTGTCTCAGGTGCCTCGAATTTTTCGCGTTGCACACTTCGATGCGATGCGAAATTTGCTGATTTTATGTTGCAGTTCGATGGGCACCCTTCTCGCCTGAATGTATGCAAACGCGCACGACACACGGGTAATGTGGGAAATTCTTACTCAAGCTAAACGGTGGTGCGGATCCGGATCCAATCCGAATCCTTCCTATACAGAAAGACCAAGGTTTAGTACATAGCAACTCTTCACTATACAAAGAATCTTTTCAAGTGTTGTTCAGCTATTGTTCAGTGTAATGTTATAGACGGAGAAACTTTTTTCATTTGAAGCACCCCGAAATTTGCAATCTCCGAAGAATGACTGTGGCAAAACCACACCTGACTAACAATTTAAAGGTCATTTTATATAGCGAAGTAATATCTGAGCTTATAAACAACTTTAGGACTCATGTGGTAAAATTAAAAAGCCAACCCAAAGGCAATGTGGTGAAGTTAGAGATAAAGTATCAACCTGTTTCTTAAACAAAGTTTGTTCTTTATCTAAACTGGGTTAGATTGATGTCATTCATGGTAGAAATAGTTTGCACGAATTCATTTTGATGTTATTTACGGTACTGTAAAATGTCATTTAACAACATTCCAATTCTAGCTGAAACAATACATCATCTAAATTTTGACGAAACAGAATCCCGAATCCCAGATCAGAATCCTCAATCTCCCAAATCTCCAAAATCTCCGGGATCTCAATCCAGGACTCGGTCATGGCACATGCCAATCTCGATCGGAATCCGGATCTGAACTCTGCGAGATCTCAATCCGGGACTCAGTCTTGACAGATGCCAATCCCGATCTGAATCTGGATCTGAACTCCAAGGGATCTCAATCAGGGACTCGGTCATGACAGATGCCAACCCCGATCTGAATCCGGATCCGAATTGAATGGGATTTTAATCTGGGATCCCAGATTTAGGATCGAATCCGGATCGAATCCCAGAATCCGGATCCTGATTCAGATTCCCATCACTAGTGGCGCATTTGCCCCTGCCGCCTGGAAGGTATGCACGCCGCGTGACATAATGCCTTAGTAACGAGTTTTCGTTTGGCCCGACCCGCGGTAGCTTAAAGTGGAAACAGTTCATTCTTAAACAATATCCTTTAAATAAGCGCGTGTGTGTGAACGAAGAGGGGGGGGGGGAGGCTTAAAGAATCCCTCGTCAAAGCGACACCTCGATCGGGCACAGATCGCCCGGGTCGGTGTTTTAGTTGTGTTGGGGCGAAACTACCCGCGCGCCCTGGCACTTTAATCCCACGCCTGCAGGCTCCGCTCCAAAAACCCGAACTTTAGTGCTCCCCAAACGTTTGCCCGACGGTGCGATCCCTCGTCATATTCTGTTTTTCTTGCCTGTTCGTGTGTGTGTGTGTTTTTTTTCTTGTTGTGTGGCGGCCCATTGTTGCTGCTGCAGATGTTGTTCACCACTACTTGCGGCACTTTGACACGAACCGAACCCTGTGCAGGCGTGCGGCAAGCGCTGTAAGGCACGGTGGAAGTTCAAAAGAGTCGGAACGGGCCGTAACACCACCGACGGAGTTATGACAAGCGGGCGAGCTACGGGCCGAACGAGGGTGACAAAAGCGGAAGCAACAAAAGTAGAGAGAGCGAGAGTGTGTGTGAGAGAGAGAGAGAAAAAAAAAACGAAAAGTTGAAACAGATTCGAATACATAAAACAACACGGAACCCGAAACCCGCAGAACCAAACTCCGCCCGGCTGCTGACTTGCTGCGGGGACGCTCAGAAATGGGTTTCTTTGTTGCGTTACGACGTCTGCCGGGTGTGATTGAAACCGAGTCGGGCGTGTGTGGGCGTGGAGGGAGGAAATAGATTTGCAACGGGATGCTACACGCCACTCACCTGTTAAGAAAAGCATTCACGGAACAAAGCAGTGGGTTCAGCTTCAGGGGGGCTCGGGGTTTCGAAGTTAATTGATATTGCGAATTGTTTTAATAAAACGCTTTAAGTGTGAAATTAAATTCTGCCCCCGCTTCCGGGTGGTGAGATAGAGAGAATGAAAGAGAGAGAGAGAGAGAGAGGAGGAAGAAGGCGAAAGGCTCATCCCATCCCAGCCTTTGCCGCCTACTCCGGACTCCGGACGCCATCAAACCGGACGAACGCTGTCCGAGCGCTCTTCAAGCGATAAACCTTCGCTTCAAAGAGCGCCGGCTGTTTTAATCACATCCTACCACGGCCCGACGGCTCCCGGGAGCCGGACGGATGGGAGTGCATCAAACGGCCGCAGAACCGCAGGATGCCACAAATAAACGTGATAAATTAAGACAGCAACCACCGGGCTGGGACCGAAGACGACGGCCGACCAAGCCTCTCCGGTCCAAGTGCGCCAGAGGATCCGACCAATAATGTCGGGCGATGGTCGGCTAGTGTCTTATTTTGCGCCCGAAGCTCCCGCTCCTAATTAAACCGACGCCGGAACTGCATCATTTGGCGGCGGGCGCTGACGGATGAGCGGTCGTTCGTCAGTCGAAGACTATCAAGCAGCGCTTAACCCGCTCGGTCGCACGCGTAACTTAGATTTTATCGACGTACGAGGCAACAAACAATTTCGTGCGCTCTTTTATAGCGAACGCTTTGCGCTTTGCGTGTTGCATACGATTCAGGCGCGGGAAGAATTGGCCCCCCCCGCGTGAGAAGGTGTCGATGAAGGTGTTTGGCTGCTAACTTCACGCTGCGTGTATTTGAAGCGCAAGTTTCATCAGCCGTCAAGTATGCAATCCGCTTCATTAACGCATCAGAGCGACGGTATGGCGGTTTTAATGATTGCACTGCATCCGACAGCACAGAATTGCATAGTTTAGGGCGCCTCAGAGTGTGCTTTGCTTGATTGGTTTCAATGGCTGGGCTTGAAGGATTGTCTGCTTGATTATAAGGGTCACCTTTCCCACCCCAGCACAGGTTTGAGAAAGACTGAAAGTATCGTTAAGATTATATTACTCTTATAGTAAATAGCAAAAAAATTTAAACAATATCGAGTGGGGTCATCAGAAAGCACCTTTCAAAGCTAACGAAGCAATAACAATCAAATTTATCTGAGGATAGCCACTCGCGAGTATCAATGTGTGAATCTTGCTGTGGCTCTTTAGACTTGGAAGAAATCGTTTCTATTGGATGCAGTCATGTCTGTTGTCTCACTCATTTTTTATTATTTTTAACAAATCCGAATAAATCTTTGACAACAATGACAAATATTATCATCATCATAAGGGTTCTGATGACAACTGCAGTTACACATGTTTCTACAAAGTAGCTCTACGCATAAATGACATTACCACACTACACAGATTCTTTGACATAAGCGGCACACTTCCGCTTGAAGGTTTGTAAGTTGGTAGCATCAGTTTTTCTTTAGCCATTCTGTTATGGACATCATTGGTTTACGGCTCTCCTCTCCTGCAGGTGAACGAGGCAAAAACCAAGATGATGGTGGGACCACCAGCGGCCCTACTAACAAATGCTAATAGCCTACGAGGGGGTGACGTACAGATAGGCAATCGCACCTTTGAAGTCGTCCAAAACTTCACCTATCTTGTGTCAAAAGTCAGCTCCGATCGCGACGGACGAAGCTGGGACTAAATAAAACATTCGTAGTCCCAGTACTAACACAAGCCTCTGAGACATGGACCCTGTCAGAATCTGACGATGCCCTCTTAGCAGCGTTCGAGAGGAAGATGCTCAGGAGGATTGTTGGCCACGTTCGGGAAGGACAATGGAGGAGCCGCTATAATGACGAGCTCTATGAACTGTACGATGGTCTCACTATTGTGCAGCGCATTA
>KB673079.1:534930-564386 GCA_000349145.1 Anopheles dirus
CCATATGTGTCCCATACACACATCTCCCCCCTTTCGAGCACGGATATGAGCGCGAGAGAGAGAGAGAGAGAGCAAGAAAGGGAGAGAGGGAGAGGAAAAGAGAGAGAGAGAGAGAGAGAGCGCGCGAATAAGAGTGCCTCTTAACCAAACCCAATTTTCTAGCAAACTGAGCACGTGGAGATTGGAAACGCAAAATTGGAAAATTTAACTGACGCCCTCGACGGTTTACCATACAACAGGGAGAGGAGGCTAATGGAGGGATGTGAGCATGTGTGTGTGTGTGTGAAAAGGACACATCGGCTGTGGCTACAGAAATCCACAAAGGGTCCTGCAAGGATGGCTCGGGTGGGACCGTATTAGGATACTCGCTTCCCGCTTGGCTGACTGCTCATCAAGCATTATTATTTCTTTAAATATGAATTTTTCACACGTTTTGCTCTGTGCTCCGTGTGGGACGAGTGCTTGCTGAATTTCGTGTTCGTTTTTTTGTTTTTTATTTTACTTAACACGCGTTTGGTTGAATGAAAAATAAGGTGATATCATCATGAAAGACTTTACAATCGATGAAGGGTATGAAATATAAAGTGGAAGCATTATTGTATACAACATGGTAAAAAAGAAAACGATGAAAAGATATATTCATTATGAATAGAAGATAAATCATATAAGAAAAACGAACATCAGGACAAAACAAGAAGAGAAAAATGCATGTGTAAAAAATGAGCAAACAATGAAATTAAAAGTTATCAAACTAAGTATCTAAACCGCACGATAAACTGTACCGTACAGATGGGAAAAATAAATCAACATAGTGAGAGAATAAAAGTTTTCAATTAATGAAACAGAAAACTGAACTGATAAAATAAGCAAAACTAGGAAGAAACGTAATTTGGACAACATAAATAACACATTCCGCAAACACAAAGCGAGAGCACCGCGCAGCGATTAAAAGACGACAGTGAAAACTGAAACAAACCGAAAACCAAACTATAAAAGACGTGCAACTGCAAGCACGAGCGAGCAAAATGGCCGTGGCGAACGAGTGTGGTAAAATGCGAAAGAAAATACACTTAACAAAATAGACCAGCGTGCGCTGCGAACGTTTGCAACTTTTGCAATATATTTGCGCACAGAAACATCAGAAACCAAACATTCCATTCCCAACTTCAATATGAGTCTCTGTGTGAGTGTGTGTGTGTGTGTGTGTTTGCATTTATCGCACGGTGGCCGCGCGCACAACGTAAAATTACCATTTTGGGTTGCATTATTTTAGCTCTCCGGAAAGTTTGCCCGAAAAACCCAGCTTCGGAAGCTTCGCAGGGTAGGTATTTGTGGCCATCACATTAAAATGGTGCCCCGCACACACACACACACACCATGGCAACCAGTGGAGTGTGTGGAAGAGGGTGAATTCGGTAATATTTTCCACCGCAACTACGCTTAACACCGCTCGGAGGCTGTGTTCGCGTCCAAGCGTCACGTTTATTGTTTAGTTTTTTTTTCGGTGGAAATTTATTTTCGATGATTTCGTTTTTCTCTGCTTCGTCTTCCTTCGCTTCGTTGTTCGGCTTAGTTAATGAACGAAACGTTTGCACCATTTTAGTGGCTAGCGCCAGTAGCGAGGTGGCGAAGCGTTTTTGCTACCAGCGACCAGGCGCACCCATCCATTAAATAACGCAGCCGCTCTCCCACTCTCTCTCTCTCTCTCTCTCTCTCGCTTACCCGCTCTCACCCACTCACTCTCTCCCGCTCCCCGCCGCGCTCGCTCGGTGCTCTCTCTTTTTATTCATTTTTTGTTGTTATTACAGGTGAAGTCTCGTGTCGAAATGAAAGTAATAAAAAGCGTCTGATGGTGAGAGAAGGAGGAGGAGGAGGAGGAGGCAATGAGCAGCGGGGACGAGTTGCTTGTATGATGACGAACTTTCGGCACACAAATCACAAATCCGAGCGAGAGCTGGAGGTGCAGGAGGCGAGAAGTATTTAAATCCCAGAAATAGGATGGCATGTGCGCGCACTTCGGAACGGTCACGTATGTGTGTGTGTGTGTTAAGTGTTCACGAGAATTCGGGGATGTGAGTGTATGCATATGAGAGAGGAACAGGATAACAATCGGTAGAAAAAAAAGAAACTCGGTGAAAGGATATAATCTGGAGTGGAGCAGAGCTCTAAGTTTGACGTGTGCGTCACGTGCGGAGTTGGAGCGGAGCGACTCAATCTCAGGACGAGTGCAGACACGCAGCAAAAGGTACAGTTTGTTAGGTTCACAGAAAGTGGCGGCACCGATGGAAACACAGTTCGACCCCCTTTTGTCAACTCCACTGCCAGGCGAAACTGTATTGAAAGTAATAGAACATTTATTACAGCTCCAGTAGGTCACAGTGCAGCGTTCCCCCTCCTGTCCGTACGCGAAGGAAAGGTCACGGTGCGGTGCGAGCAGGGCGCGTGAGAGAGAGAGCGCGGCGAGAGTGAGAGAAAGAAAGTGAAAGAGTGGCGAGTGAGAGTGGGTAAGGTTATTTCCGGGGCCAGTCGGTCAAAGCGCGACTCGTGAGGCCTGTGGCGTCCTTTCGACGAGTTCGTTAGCATCTCAGTGACCTACTAACACCAGCACGCGCACACAGGCGCGCGTGCGAGCTCACCCGTGGTCGCCCTGGGGAAATGTCCGTTGCAGGACGCATGAGAGCTGCGGTGAGTGCGTGAGCGAACTGGGAGCGGACTCGAAGAGCGAGCGGTTCATCACTCGCGGTGAGCGCGGGTTGCGAAAGCGGAGAGCGAGCGAGCGTGAGAGCCGGTCACGCTTGGCGAGCGCAAGCGCGCACACGCGCCTTTCACCGGGTGAATGTGGCCAGACGCGGCCCGCGTTCCACGTGTCGCACCGCACCTCAACCAAACGCCATTTTCACCAGTCAGTCTCGGGCGTCCGAGGACCCGAAAGCAGAAAGCGGCTCGTGTGAGAGCGGGCGTGTGGTGTGAGTGACGTGAGTGACAGCGGATGTGTGCCGCCCTTCGAATGGACGGGTGCGAAACACACGGCGGCGCAGACAACAATCGTCAATCGTCGGCGGGTTTCGGGGGAGTTTTAAGTAACGCGATCCGCGCCACCTCCGATCTTCGCGACGCGGCCTAATGGCTGGCTGGTTGTTTTTCTTCGCCATTTTTCACGCCTCGACAACCCTGACCCCTGCTCTATGTCACTCCTGCTGCCCCGTTCCGTTTCCTAAGGCAGGCTACGGCAGTGCTGCTGCTTGTAATTGATGTGTTATTTATGTTATTTTTATAACACGGAAGAGCGGACGGAAGCGGTAAGGAGCGGACCGCGGTGGAGGCAGCGACAGCAAACACTTTACCATTTGGCCGGAAATGCTGAGGCACCGTGGCGAGCGCGCACGAACAAGAACCTGCGGGTTGCAAAGGCTGATCGGTACCAGGGGCGATCCCGAGTGAGCGCGCTCGGGATCCGATTTTTTGGAGAACATTTTGTGATAATACAGATCTTTTTTTGCCTACCCAGCGAGAGTTTGATAAGAGAGAGAGAGAGAGAGAGAGAGAGAGAGTGTGAGCGTGAGAGTGTGCGTGTGCGATTCTTGATTTATTTGCCTCTACAGTAGCGGAGCGGATAGATTTATGTGTCCTGTAGCTGAGCGTGAACGTGTTGGAGAGAGTGAGAGAGAAAGTACGATAAAAAGAAAGAAAAAAAAACCCCAAAGAAATAGTAGTTACATGCGTAGCTGATCCGTACCAGATGAAATTGCTCTTCGGACGGAAAAAGTAAACGGTCTCCCCCTCCCCGCAAAAACTCCCCGCCCCGAACCTGGAACGAATTCTATTTACAAACTTATGACGGTGCCCGCTCTCCCCGAAAACCAAATTTCATTCCGTGTCATTAGTTTTCAGATCCGCGGCGATAGGGTTTACAGCGTGGGCAAACAGAGACCCCGTGCGTCCATCGAACGCGGTGGGCAGAATTAGATTTCAATTTCGGAAACTCCGGCTCCGGCGGGCCCGATGGTATTTACGTTCCATTAGCAACTCGGCGCGTTGCGTGCTTTGAGGTTAGGTGCAAAGAACGGTGCGCTCTTGGGGAACATCTGTACGTACTCCGGCACTAGATGGGCCGCCTATGGCGATGTCGCCCGTCGTATGTTTGATGAGGATTTAGGCTGGGTGTCGTGCGGGTTTTGACAGTTAGTAGTAGTGGCAGGACGTGACTACTCCCGTGTCTTTGCAAAACGCAAACAACAGAGTGCATACATTGAACCCTGCTTATGTCACAGTTCAGAGCTCAAACGATCGATCGCTCAATGGAAGCTCTAGTCGAGACAACTACTCACCTCGTTTGTGAAGTCCTCGATCGTCGGCCGCCGTCGACTGCAGTCTGCTCAGGTCGCCGATCAGGACGAGCGTCAGCAGTGGCAGCAGCCAGCTGCTGCTGCTCCGGGTGCTAAGACTCCGCTCGCACCACGGTAGGTACCGATGAAACCACGCCACTCGAGGCGACATCTTCCGACACAGTTCCGTCACAGGTGCGCCCGACAGAATGGGAGTGGGAGCTGGCACACGCACACGCACAGACACTTGTCACTGGCAACTGTCACTGGCCGAGCCGGCACTAATCGCGACGGTGAACGCACACTACAGGTTGGTTGCTTGCTGAGCGGCGTGTTGCTTGGAGCGTGTGTGCGTGCGTGCTGTTGAGACGGGCCTCTGACAGCGGCGTGAACCCAGCTCACGAGCGGCCACCACCGAGCGCGCTCGTCCGCTTTTGATGTGGAGTTTTGATTGCGACGGGCCACCACCACCGCGTGCGTCGTGGTGGTGGGGAGGTTTTACCGCTGCGTGCGCTTGTCGCTGCGTGCGCGTCGTTCGATCGAAGTGCGATCGAGGCCCTAGGCACTACCTGCTACTGCTGCACGGCGCGCACTTCTTGCCAGCGGCCGGTCCGGCTGCAAACATCGTTCCGCACGCCGCGCACGGGTGCTCTATCCATAAACGTCGCGCCACCGCCACCGGGCACATATATGGGTACGGCCCCGGGGCTGAAACTAACTGGTCGCACGTCCGCACGGCCCGCTAACGCCGCCGAATGGAGCCGCACGCACACTCACGCACGCTAGCGCGCCGCCCATACTTCCGGTGGTACGCAACACACACACACACTCACACACAAACACACACACACGAACGACGCACGTCACGTTTCCGACTGTTCCGATCGCGAACACACGCACACAGACACACGAAGCACTCAGGGTGCTACTACGAGCAGGAGTGTTTTGCGATTGCGCCGAAGTACTCAACACTACACGGTAAACGCCGCCGCACCGTCCCGAACGCACTACTAGCTGTCAGCTGTCACCTGCACCTGTCTCTATTGCTTCACTCCTGGGATTGGTTTGTTTGTTTTTTGTTGTTATTGTTATTGTTTAGCTTAACTGTTCAATTCGTCGGTAAACATGTGTGCGTGTGTATGGGAGGAATATTGCTTCTCTGCATTGGGAGGGTGCCGTGTTGTGCGCCCTGCCTTCGTTTCAACGTTACTAACTAGTTAAAGAACACTCCCCCCCCCCGTTGCCCGGAACGCAAGCGCAGCGTTGCCCGCAGCCTGCCACGCGCGCGGACACCGTGGTTTGTGTCGTTACTTCCTGATTCAATTAGTTGCTTATGCGGCGTGCTTTAGTATTTGCTTTATTTTTCCCTTGTTTTGCGTTGCTTTGTATGTTTGTATGTTTGTTTTATGCGTTAGATTAGGTTTGTATACGTTCCTATATTTGCTGCGTGCGTTTGCTTATGTGTGCTGCTGCTTTTGCTTTCATCTCTATATTATTAAATCGTTATTTGCTTATCGGTTTGTATTGTTTTGCTTTTGCTTTCCGTTTTTGGCTAGTTCGTCCGGTCGAGGCAGGACGAGGCTTGGGTTGTTTTTTTCTTCTTCTTCTTATATGTTTGTTGCAATGGTGTTTCGTTTCATGTGGTTTTGGTGGTTAATTTTGATTCATATTCTGCACTTGATGTACGCGAAATTGAATACGCTGTTGCTTGCAGGCCGATGGTGGTTCTGTTGCTGGCGCTGCTGCTATTTTGGAATCTCACTATGGCTTTACTTCTGCGCCGAACGCGTTGCTGCCCGGGAAGCCTTCTGTCATCGACACGGTTGCCACCGCCACCTGTCAGCCAGGAAGAGAGGATGGAAGAAGCCGAGAAGGTTGTTTTAGTGTTAGCTTATAAGTTAATCCCCCTCACGACTGTCAGGACCACGATCGGTGGATAAGATAAGATTGATTGCTTTCGTAGTGTCAATTAGTGGGTTTAATAGTACGGTTTCGAACGCACTCAGTGGAAGCTAAGTGAAATGACCCACGTAGTGGATAATGAAAGGCCCGTGCCACGAGCACTCAACACTCGCAGTAATTTAGCAGCTTTCGAACGGAGCGTCGCTCTCTCTCTCTCTCTCTCTCTCTCTCCCGCAGGTCCTCGCACGCACACTTAAAGCAGCACTCGCTGGCGAAAGGGATGCTCGCGAGCGCTGCGGGGCAGGTAAACAATGGGCAACTTCCAGATCGGACACTTAGGATGTTAGTGGGTCACTCTCGCGCGCGCGCTTATCATCGACCGCTCACGACTGGGGCGCTCAGTCAGCCGGAAGAAGCGATTGTGTGGGACGTCCACTTCTAGGCTCTAGCACAATTAGGAGTGTGGAGAGGTACGGTAAGGACCCGCGCACTACAAGAGCGAGAGCGAGTGCGAGAAAGCGAGTGAGAGAGAGATGGAGAAAGTGGAGTCTTGCGAAAGTGAAAAGTACTTCAACAAGACTCTCTCTCTCTCTTTGTCTCGCGCGCGCCTTTGGAAACAATTGATCTCATGAGCAGCTTGCGGCTGTGGATCAACACATGCACACAGGTTTGCGTTATCAATTAGCGAGACAAATTTCTCCAGGTGGTGTGCGTGAGTGAGTGCGCCAGTGGAAGATTGTTTCTTGTCACTTTTTTGCTCTCCATTCAGCGTTTCCTGTCGCTGGCTCTGTGTGTTTTTTTTTGTAAAGTAAAACTGGACCCCTGGACTCTATATCCTGCACACACACACGCACACACACGGCAAGCACTCGATGGGGCAGGTACACCGTTGCCTGCGAGACACTCTAGCCCGTTCTTGAGGATGGTGTGCTTCGGCCCGGGACGTAACAAAGAGCAGCCCGGTCACCTATTGTTTGCTGGAAGTGGTCTTTTGTATGCCCAGCGATGCGTTTAAACTTACACTGAAGACGCTGGTGCTGCTGCTCCTGCTCCCGCTGCTGCTGCTGCTGCTGCTGCTACTGACATGCATTGGGTTGATAGGTTGCAGAGATGGTTGGAGTACGCTTGTAGCCACTGGTGGTCGGCTGGCACTCGGGCTGAAGCAGTTTTTGCGCGTAGCAACGTCACCAACATGCAGTCGGGTTCCAAAATAGCACACGGGGGACACTGGCGGCCCGCGACGATGGTGGAGGGGTTCGTTGGAGCGGCAGGGTAGGGTAGGGTTGGAAAGGGAGGGGAAGGTTGAGGTTAAAACACGATGGAATGGCCTTAACCGTACTTGTGGTGGAGGCAAGCTGCTGGTGCCCTGCAGTCGAGCGGTCTAGTGCCGTAGCCGTTCGTACACAACATACATGTATGTATATATAACTCCCGCACCAGACTTGGTTCGTTTCTTTTCTCGCCGATTGCGCCTACTATCTGGGCCCGCCCGCTCGCGTAGTTAAGCTAACAAACACTACACCCCTGCATGTGCCTGCTGCTGCTGCTGCACAATCCAAATAGTGATGGACCTGGCGATACCTAGCTGCTTAACTGCGAATTTGCTTCGCTTCGATCCGGACCCACGTTACCGACTACCGTGTGGGTTCGTTCGTTGGAGATTTCGCATTTATTTTCATCTGCCGTGGTGTGCGTTGTTTTTTTTTCCTCTTTCGCCTCTCACTCACTCTCGCTTTCGCGCGCACTCTCTCTCTCTCTCTCGCTCTCTCTCACACACGCTCCTTGCGGCGTGTAGTGGTCGCTTGCGAAAGGTGACACATATTCCCGTGTGTCAAGGAGGCTGGTTCTTTGAAGCAGAACCGGACAGGTTGAGCGCACTCAGACTGCGTGCCGTGAGCGTGAGAACGAATTGGAGCGAGCGCGTGCGCGCGCGCTCACACTCGCCTGAGAGGAACGAGCGGTTGTGAGAGCCACTCTCAGCGTATGCGGGGAGCGCGTTGTTGCGGGGGAGATGTTCGCCTTCGCGCACACTTTCCCAGATCTCCGATCTGCTCCGGGACTTGTGGAGCTGCTCATCGGGGGAGTTTTTTTTTCTCTCCCCCGGTGCCTCTTCTTCATCGCGGGACGTTTTCTCCGGTTTCGGGATGGGAAAACTCATGCACATTACATAATCTGCGAGTATAGCTACCGCCATTACGCGCGACTTCCCCCCATGGTCGATCCCGATCTCTTCCTCGATTGCTTGACTTCGCGCACAAAAGACGCTAACCTTGCCAGGAATGTGTGCAATATCTGGAAGAGGTTGAGATCGGCCGGCGGTAAGCAAACGAGAATCGCACAAGCAATCTCCCTAGCGATATGATGGATTGGTGACGGTTCATAGGACTTTGAGTGACGGCTAGCTTCCGCTCCTGTAGTCTCCGTCTTGAACACCTGCGTTCTTACGGAGGAGCACGTTCGTGGGTGCCAACAGATGAGCGCGCACGCAAGAGAGCCGAAGAGAGTGCGAGACGGAAAAAAGGCAACATACAAATCTTGTTCGAAGGATGTGTTGGAATCAATCGCGTACACAACATACATCCCGGACGCGTTGAGTGCCTGCCGCCGTCCATCATCTGGACGGGGCACTCCAAGGATCCCCGCCCTGTTGGAATCAGGCCGAAACCGATAGAGCGCGGAAGTTGATGACTAATGCAACTGGTTTTTTTTGCTTCTCCCCCGGTCGAGAGACATCATTTTGAAGCGCATCGACTGTTGTCGCCCGCTCGAGCGGAATCAAAACAAAACATCAGACGTAGGGGTGCGCTTAATTCCACTTAAGTTTTGCTCATTACTTTATGACGCGCTTTAAAAATTCCTCCGCCCATTAGTGGTGCTATTAAAAATTGAGCCAATTGTCGTCCACGTCCAGGCGTAATTTTTAATTCGTGCATGGCGGGCGCAATAAAAAAGCATTTGCATATGACAACCGGGTGGGAGGCGAGTGGCGACCCTTAAAATGCGAATAAAGCAGTAATCTATCAATCACGGCGTGGGATGCGAGTCAGTTTGGACAAAGCAGCTGCTTTTCAGCTCTTGTACAGCGTACGATGCGGGCTGCATACCTTTCAGGCGAACCTCATCAAACGCCCCTGGAAGGTATGCACTCTGCACTGCTTGCTGTGCTGAGCAGCAGCTGAATAAAGCCCGATCCAGGCTGGAAGATTCACGTGCGCAAACGCAATCGTGCGGCTGTCGTAAACTGTGCCGGACCGTGCTGTCACAATGTGAACGGGAAACATTTTCCTATCCCGTCCAGCACCAGCATCTACATCTCTGGAGGCAGCGAGCGCGTCCCAGAGCGCTTGTTTTTGGAGAGCGGGAGAGTATTTTTGGACGCTGTAGCGCTCTGCAGGTACGCGGTTAAGGCAGCGCACAGTGAGGGAGTATCGGGAGCGGAAGCGATGCTCTCATTTTCAGCGTTTCCTCACTACAGACACAGTTTGTTCGCAATGTTAATATCATCCCATCATTTGGATCATGATTTTTGCACCGAAACGTATCAAGCTAAGAGTTGGATGAGAAACACCAAGTGTGCCACCGGTCCAAAGCCTAGCCTCTACTGTTTTCGCCAAGCCCGAACTTTGACCTTTTGCGGTCTCGGTCGACACGGAACTCGCACACAAGCCGCTTGCATACAAACCTCAAACGCACCTGAAATATTTCAAGCATCGCTTGCTCTCCTCTCTCTCTTTACAGCTTTCACTAAGCTCGAGCCGCGCACGTGCTTCTGTATGTGTGTCGGGAGGCGAAAAGGATACAGCGAAATCGGAGCTTTTCGGCTGTTTTGGAAGCTTTTTGCATAAGAAGTCGCGAAATTGTGTTGTGTTGCGCACGGTGCATACTTTTCGGGCGCAACTCTACACAACTCATCGATTTCAACGCATCCTATGCCCGAGACGAGATCCATCCTGCAGGACGCGATCGGAAAGCTTCTCCTTCGCACTCAGCGTGACAAAGCTTTCGGATGCTTCGGGAATGCTTTGGGGGGGGCGAAACGCACAGTAAATGAAGCCGGGCGAAGCCACCTGTCGGTGCGTTCCTGGGACAATTACAGTTACAGCTTTATTTTAACTCGTATTTATTTAAACTTATGACAAAAACGGTTCCCCTTACACGCTACGTCTATGTATACGGCCATACGTGAAGCGTACCCTGGCTAGGTTCGTAGAAGCGGGAGGGAGGGATGGGAGAAGGGGAGCTTCACTTTTAAAAATCGTATCCACCGGGGGGGCCTCCTCTAGCGTGGGAAGGAATCCGTGGGAGCCCGATAGGGTCGTTTTGCGCTTTTATTTTAAGATACTCGGCCCGGCCCCAAGCTAGTCGATATGTTCGAGCCCCTATGGCGACGCCCGCGCCTGCACAGTACGGCTGGAGAGAACGGTGATATGTGTGCGTGTGTGTGTGTAAGTGTGTGTGTGTAAGTGTGTGTGTAAGTCCTGACCGTGGCGTTGGACACAGCGGATAGCGCGCGTAGGATTACCCATAGTCGTATAGCGCATCCTTGCATCCACGAGCCCCCGGAAGGTATGCAATCTGTACGCACGAACGCCTCAGTGTTCGTTGCGCGTGGCATACCCTGCAGGCGGCGTTCCCAACTCCTTAGCGCCTACACAGTAGCCTAGGTGGTAAACAAAACAACGTATACACCGATTCCAAGTCTACCCGGTTAAGATGCTGCAGGTGCGCACTGTGCGCGCTCAGATTGGGGCCGGCAGCGGCATACCCATGAAGCCGTCGCCGCCGCCGCCGCCGCCGGCAACGCCCGGCAGCTTCATCGTCGTGTCGTATAGGGCGGCGTGGGGATCTGCCGCGATCGGGCCGAGGTTCGTGTAGATCGACCCGCTCGCATCGTACAGATGGGGCATGTGGTGCGGGGCCTGCGGTTGGTAGTGGTGGTGCGGTCCGCCCCCCATCATGCCACCCAGTACGGGCGCCGAGCCAGGTGCTGTGGAAGAGACGGCTCCACCACCACCATTACCACCACCAGGCGACAGATGAGCCAGGTGGTGATGGGCGTGCAGATGATGGTGCTGGTGATGGTGTTGGTGGTGGTGGTGCTGCTGCTGCTGTGCTGTGGTGTAGGTGCTGCCGACCGTGTCCCCGGTGGGGACGGTGGTGTTGGTGGTGGTGGTGATGGAGGACGCCGCAGATGACGTGGAGGACGCGGTGGTGGACGCAGTTCGGCCGGCGGTAGCGGACTGTGCCGAGCAGAGCGACTGCAGCTTGGACAGGTAGTTGTCGTACGGTGGCTGGTCGTCGGGCCCGTCGCGCCCACGATGCTCCGTGGGGGTGTGGGAGCCGGGCCGCGTCTCATCGCCACGCTTCAGCGGCCCGCAGCAGATCCCACTGTCACTGTTGTTGTTACCGTCACCGTCGCCCGGCGCGTCGTTCTCGACGGCGGCCGTGCTGTTGTTGTTGTTCTTGTCGTTGTGCGCGAGGGAGCCGTCGCAGGATGGGCCGACGCCGACGCCGCCGCCGCCGCCGCCCGCCGGCGGTATCTTGACGTGCTCGAGCATCGTGATGACGTTGTTGCGGAGATGGTCGTAGTAGCCGGTTACGTTGCCCCGTTGCCCGACCACTGTCTCGTTTTCCTGCCCACGACGGGGAAGAATGCAACATGAGGCAGGATTTTGCCGGCGCGCTCTCGCTTTCTTCTCGCACAAACGGCCACGCAAAGACCGCCGTCGTAAGGGTGGGCAACAGAACAGTACGAAAGTAATAGAAATAGGGGCAGAAATCGCTCTTCAGCAGCTGTTCAGCTTTGGCGAATTGCATAGTTTTTGACACTGTGCGCCTTAAAGTATGCAATGCGCAGGAAGACGCAACTTGTTCAGCTCTCGGTGGAGCCTACATACAGCTTCCGTTGTTCAGCTGAACGTCTGCTGCCCGCGATTGGGGCAAGGTTCCTGTAGGGAACAGGTTGTCGCATTGTTTTTTTTTTGTTGGTTTTCTCATTTTGACTATTGGGGCCAACAATTGTAAACAAACATTGAGGGAAGACATACACCCTATTGACACGTTGTAGTTCCATCGTATAATAAGAGCTTTCCTCTTGTTGTAAGCTATCATTTACCATTAAATAGAGACAGAGTGTATCTTTCAACACTGAACAATTGCTGCATAACAGCTGCTTATTTCTCTGATACAGAAGTGTTCAATAGCGTCAACATGGAACTCAATAGGAGTGGAATGTGACAGTTTGCTCCAAAAACAGCTACTCACGACGTATTGTCAAAATACAAGCAATGCAGCGACCCTTGGATTGGGGAAATGGGTAATGGGAGGGATTGAGTTCAACACACAAGAGAACACCCTCAGCAAACAGCAGCAGGTCTTTGCGCGTCCACTCACCCGCGCCGGGGCAGTCGCGTTCAACGAGTCAAGCACGTGTCAACCAACCTTAGCTTACGTACCCGTTCGGCGTGGCTGAGCTGCGTCTCCATGGCGGTGATGTCGGTCTTGAGCCGCAGCATCTGCGACTCGACGCGCGCGTTCTCCCGCTGCAGCTCGGAGATCTCCGCCTCGAGCGACAGCAGGTCCTCGCCGCGCTGCTGGCCGCCGTCACCGCCACCGCCGCCGACGCCCGCCGTCCCGGTGTGCTCGTCGCGCCCGTCGTGCTGGTCCGGCGAGTGGGTCACCATCATGCCGTCGGGCATCCCTGCGCCGGAGGGTGAGAGAACATGTGTGAGTCCGGCTCGGTCCTGCCACGCCATCCCCCGAAACGGGGTACTTACCGGTGCCGTACGGTTTGCCGTACCCGTCCGTCAGGTGATCCTCGGAGTACTTCGCCTTCTTGATACCCTGCCCGAGGCCGTTCGGTGCTAGCGCTGGTGGGAAGAAGGCCGCATGAGACGATCGGTCGACCAGGCAGGTCTGGCAGTCTGGCTACTTACCGTCACATCCGGGACCGCTCGCGTTGGAGACACCGTCGAACTTGAGCGAGTTCAGCTTGGCCGTGTGCAGGTGTTCGGACGGGTTCGGGACGCCGGTGTCCATCACGCGCATACGGTTCCTGTTCGCAATCGGACAACCGGACGCGCTACGAAAACAAAGGTGCTCTTTCACTTCTAGTGGAGTCTTATTGCTGTGTCTAATGCGACTGATAAGTATAATATGGCTCCTTCTAGGACCCTACTCCTACTGAAGGAGACACATGCGGGTTTTGCAGTCAAGGTCTTACCTGCGATGCGATAGGAACTTCCCGGTCGAATGGCCCGATCCATCACAGCCCGGTATGGGACACCTTGCGCGGCAAGAAAAAGGAGCAAACATCAGTATAAGCGCCTCAAGTTTGAGCCTCGACGCATACCTGAGCGGTTCCGACTCCTGGCCGTCCCGGGGCTTGCTCTTGGGTTTGGTGGCGCGCGGACAGCCGGACAGGCTGCGGTGGGAGGAGTAGTTGCCGGTGGCGTGCCCGGACCCGTCGCACCCGGGCGTCGGGCACTTGAGCTCCTGCGTGTTCGAGTGGTACTGTCTGTCGGGGCGCGAACACAAGCCGGCGCAGGTGAGTTAGGTGACGGTGACGTGTTTTTCTCGCCACAGGCGCGTGTGTACTCACCCATCCTTGAGCAGCTTGTCGTGCGACGGGATGTGGGATGGTGGGGGCATCGCGTAGCAGGAACCGGACGCGGTGTAGCCCGCACCGGGCACGGACGTGTACGGGCCGAGGGAGGCGCCGTACGGCGGGCAGGCCTGGTAGTTGGACCCGTACCCGGGGTAGCCGTTCGCGTACTCGACCATCCCGTAGCCGGGGTGCGGACTGTAGCCTGTGGGGTGGCGGGGTTGCCGTTAGGTGTGCGCGTTAGGAGCCGCGCTGGTGTACTCACCGGTATGGTCGCGGTAGCCGTCGAGATAGTGCGAGGCGGCGCTGTCCGGTGTCGACTCGCGGCTGTACCCCGGTGCCGGCGGTCCCATGAACCCGAAGCTCAGGGGTCTCGGTGGACCGCTGAAGTCGACCGGTTCCGTCGGGGGCGAGCGCCCGTTCGTGACGGCCGTCGCCGTGTCCTGATGGTACTGTGGGCTTGTTGAGCTGTTTACGGGGGGCAATGTGATAGCAATGAGTACACGTTTTGGTCTAGGATGTCATTTGGGAGTCGACGTCAGAGTGGAAGTTATGAATGGTGGGGTGCGGAGTCGGAGTCGGAGTTTGCAGTCTAGAGACGGAGTGGGAGTCTAAATCGAAGTCGGAGTCTGGAATCAGGAGTCTTTAGTGAGGACTCCAAGGTTTGGTGTCTAGAGTCAGAGATATACTCTGGAATCTGGAGACTAGTGACGGGCTCGGAGTTGGAGTACTATGAGTCGGAATCTGAGTCGAAGTCGGAGTCGGAATCTCGAATCAGGAGTCTGGAGTCGGAGTCGTAGTCTGGAATGCTGGAGTCTGGAGTTGTAGTATGGGTCGAAGTCGCAGTTTGCAGTCTAGAAACGAAGTCGGAGTCTGAAATCAGGAGTTTTCAGTGAGGAGTCCAGGGTTTGGTGTATAGAGTCGGAGACATACTCTGGAATCTGGAGACTAGAATCAGAGTCGGGCTCGGAGTTGAAGTACTATGAGTCGGAATCTGAGTGGAAGTTGGAGTCGGAATCTCGAATCAGGAGTCTGGAGTCGGAGTCGTAGTCTGGAGTACTGGAGTTGGAGTATAGATTCGGTGTCGAAGTTTGCAGTCTAGAGTCGGAGTCGTAGTTGAAATCGGAGCCGGAGTTTGGAATCAGGAGTCTAGAGTGAGGAGTTAGAAGTCTAGGGTTTGGTGTCTAGAGTCGGAGACATAGTCTGGAATCTAGAGGCGGAATCGGAGTCGGAGTCGAAGTTTGGAATACTGCAGTCTGGAGTTGGAGTATGGGTTCGAAGTCGCAGTTTGCAGTCTAGAAACGGAGTCGGATTCTGGAATCAGGAGTCTACTGTGAGGCTGGTCCAGGGTTTCGTGTCTAAAGTCAAAGTCATAGTCAAGAATCTGCAGTTCAGAGGTTCGAGTCTGAGTCGGAGTGTTGGGAGTCGGCGACCTGTGATCAATTTCGAACAAATAGCAATAGAAATACCTGTTCGGTAGCCGGCTGACGCTCAGATCGAGCGTGTGGCCCTGCGGGCTCGGTATGTGCGGGCTGTTCGCCTTGATGTGGCTGGGGCTGGTGCCGGGCTTGGGGCTGAGCTGTGACTCGGCGTCCCCCTTCCCCCCGTCCGGTCCCCCGGACGACGACACCCCGTTCGACGAGAGGTCGATGGCGGGAGGGCGCTGCTCGGCCCCAGCTCCCGGTGCGCCGTGGCCCGCCGCCGGGTTGGCCGGCGAGCCGTCGCTGCGCAGGGCGCCCTCGCTCGAGGTGACCTTCACGCTCAGATTGATGGCGGAGTAGCCGGGCGGATGGACCGGGCTGGCGGTGCAGCCCGGCTCGTAGTGGTAGACGGGCCGCGGGTAGATCGGATCGGCGGCGGAGTTGCTGTCGTCCGGCAGCTCCACCTTCAGCAGGGGAGCCGACCCAGCGCCGGCCGGCGGCAGCATCACCGGCTCGGACTGCTGCACCGGCTGCACCGTGCTGGACGGGGTGGACGACCCGACGCCGGGCTGGCCGGCGAGCGTCCCGACCGCGACCGCGCCGTAGTCGTCCAGCGTGGACGACTGCACCGGCTGCTGGTAGACCGAGCCGTACCGGAAGCTCGTCTGCATGCCGTACCCGGTCGTGTCGTAGCGCTCGAACGCACCGGCGTCGTAGCCGCGCGTGCTGTACGCGCCGAGCTCGTACGAGCCGGCCGGGAGCGACCCGCCCTGGGTCTGGCTCGCCGTCGCGTCGTAGTGCGCCGTCGTATACTGCTGGTGCTGGAGGTGGTGTTGGTGGTGGTGGTGGTGGTGATGGTGGTGCGACCGCGCGTCCCCGATCTGCCCGTACCGGGTCAGATCCTGGTCGCGCCCGTAGCTGCTCTCGAGCATCCTCGGCGACGAGGCCCGCCGGGGCGAGGACGACCGCGAGAAGGAGCCGCCGTGCGTCGCGTCCTGTTCCTGCGCCTCGGTCTTGATCACGGGCTGGTCGCCGCTCCCACCTCTGTCGTCCGACTCGTGCGACTCGCGCGACGTCGAGCTGCGCCTGCTGCTGAGGTCCTTCGCGAGAGAGTGATGACGCGCGGCGCTTACGTTGCTACGTTGCGGCGGTGTCGCTGCGACATCCGACGTCGCTGTCGCTGTTGCTGTTGCTGTTGCTGATGCTGCTGCTGCCGCTGCTACTGTTGCTGCCGAGTGGTAGTGGTCACCGAGCTGCTGATAGTTTAACACTGCACCGGAAGACGATCGAAACGTGAGGCTTAGCGTGCTAGGAGGAGGGGTGCGTGCGCTCGGATACGGACCTGCCGAGTGGAGCTTCTGGCGGAAGAGCAAACCATTCTGGTACTTGAGCTCACGTGCTGCTGCCTTGCTGGCCGCCGCCTTCGGGCAGCCGGACAGGCTGCGGTGCGAGTTACGACCGGCGCTGACGTGTCCGCGCCCGTTACACCCTGGCGTGGGACATTTCAGGATCGTCTCGTGGAGGGCTAGCACTGTGTGGAACAGGTCGTTACAAAAAAAAAAATGGCTCATACACCAGAGGAACACATAACCCTTTGCACTCTCGCAGTGTCGAAGTGCGAACCAATCGCCTTGAGTTTTTTTTTTGGAAAATTGTACGACTATAGGAGAACAACCTCATTTTCGAACAACGGAAGAAGCTCGAATACGGCAAACGTGTCTACTGACACCAGATTCGATTACTGGTGATAAGGACAGCTGCCATTCGCATGTACTGAAGTCTTGCCGAAGTGTCTCAAGTAGAGATGTGCGTACTGAGTAAGAGTGAGTGGGTGAGTGTAATCTTTGTAATGAAAAGAGTGAGCTAACTCCTAAAAAATAGTTTTACTGACTCGTTAGGGAGTCACGAGTGAGTGACAACTGGCCGTAGGGATCCAAATCCCAAAAGAGTGAGTGGGAGTCGCTAACAGCGGATCTCTACGGCCAGTTGTTACTCACTCGCGAGTGAGTTTGATTGTGACGACTTCTTAAAGAGTTCCTAAACGATCCAGATCTCTATGGTGAGTGAGTCAACTTCCTGAGAGGAGTTGTTAATCCCATCTCTAGTCTCGAGCGGGTGCAAAGGGTTACATGCCTAGGTTTGCGGGAAGGGCAGACTACTTCTAGGGGCTACTCACATTCCGACGATACTTTGTCACGTCGAGGACATCCAGAGAGGCTGCGCAGTGCGGGGGAAAACAGGGTCGTGGGTGGAAATCAATCCCAAACATCTCGTCTCTCTACTCCCGCCCCGAACCGTGCCGAGAACACTTACCTGCGATGGTGCGAGTACAGCCCAGTGACGTGCCCGAGACCGACGCAACCCGGCGTGGGACACTTGCTCGTTTCTGTGGAGCACAAGAAGACAAGGGACGTGTAACGTGTAAAGCCGCCCGAACACTGTCCGCCTCGAGGCGGCTCGAAGCAACTAATTACAAAGCAACACACACACACACACACACACACACACACAGAGGGCAAGGGCAGCCGAATCCTGGGCGAAAAATTCGAAGCACGTAGTTTTAAAAAAGGGGGCGAACCCCAGGCAACCGAGCTTGTCCGGGAGCTTATTAGGGAAGATGTGTGAGAAAAAATCACCCACCACCACCCGTGCGGAATGCGGCAGGCAATGAACCTTCGGCCAAACTCCCCCCCCGAGGGAGATTCCGGCAGGGATTAGGGTGATGGTCGGGCTTAGTGCCTGAGTGTTTGACTCCAGCTCCAGGCAGACCACTCCAGGACCGAATTGCTTCGATAACGAGCAGAGAAATGGGGCTTACCTTTCAGCCCGGCCGTGTAGGTGCTGTAGCGGCGGTAGCTCGTCAAGTGATCGGCGTCGTGTGCCCGACCGGCGCTGGTGCCGGCGCACGGCCCGCTGCTGGCCGCAGACGGCGAGGTTGAGCTGACGGCGTTTTCCGGCCCGGGACTGATCTTACTGCGTAGCCGGTGTTGCTGCTGCTGCTGCTGCTGCTGGGTGGCCTTTACAACGCCGTGCTTCTGTTGGACTCTGGAGGTACTGCTGCCGCTACTGCTGCTGACGATACTGCTGCTGAGAGACTGCTGCTGCTGGTGCTGCTGCTGCTGGTGGTGATGATGAGAGTGCTCATTCATACCACCGGAAGTCGCCGGCCGGAAGTGTTCTGCACCGTATCTGCTGCTGCTGTTGGTGCCACCGGCTGGTTTGGACGTGGACGTGGAGGCGCTAGTTAGTCGACTGCGCGGCAACGCTGGCTCCATAGAGCCATGGGCGGGCGAGCGGATGGCGGTGGTGGTATCGCGGCTGGAGACCGACGATCGCTGGCGCATAGCCGTAGTAGGGGGCCCACGGGACGGTGCCTACATCCTTCCAGTTTCACCAGCCTGCAGAACACACCGAGCAGAACGTGATGACAGAGCTTGTGGTACAAACATTGGGTCCATTTTTCTTTATCATTTCGTTTTGTTTTATTGCAAAGAGTTAATTTTCATGAAGAAAACATAATCATAGAACCTTTTCAGCATAGATTTATGCCTTTTTATGCGATAATAGCGGTCATCCCAACCATGGTTTGTGTATAGGGTGACTTTTGCGCCTAAAGGTATGCAATCGTTGAAGCTTTTTTTTCTCTTCAGAGGAACAATATTTTTGCGAATGTATTTATTTTTATATCAATTTATCCGTTTCCGAATTGTTTCGAATATGTTTTAGTTAAATGTTGTTCCATCAGCCCGAAAGTATGCACTCAAAACAAAATGTTGCGTTTACCGAATAAAACTGTATACAAATGAATTCGGGTCGCATAAAACTGTAAATGTGACATCCTAGATAGCTGGTTTTATTCGAGATTGGATAAATAAATCGTTAATATATCGGCAATAAATTGTTAATAAATGAGACAATAAATGTGCGCCAGAAAGGTAGGCAAAGTGCATTACACATGTAATTTATTGAAGCTATATCGTTTTTTTACCAGTCGGGCATTATGGATTGCACTTCTTAGATAGAAGCGAGCGCTTCTACGCCGTTTTACGGCCTGTCGATGCTCGATTCAATACTGACAGTAGATTGGATAGTACTCACAGTAAGTAAGAATGTGACAAAAAACAGAAAAGAGCCCCTGCAACAAAAGACACAAACACGCGCTGCCTTTTCATGTTGGGAACCTGACCGAACCGTCACTCAACTCCACGTCCACGATAAGTGCAAATTGCGTGCAAATTCATCCCTAAAGCCCGGTGCCGACGAGCAGCCGGACAGCTCAGGGTTCCGTTTCCGGTTCGGTTGATTCGGATGAAATATTAAAACGGTCGCTGTTGAAATCTGTAAAATCAAAGCACCAAAATGCGTTCCCTCTCCGCTTCCACGGCGATAGTGTAAGAAAGGATCCAAACAGTACGGCACACGCACACACTCGCACGTGATGAAAAAGTGTCAATCACGGCAGGCGGAGCAGGGGGGTTTTATTTCTTTGCCTCATTCCCCGCCGGACAACCCCTCCCGGGGGCGGTTAGCGAAAGGGGGCGACATTTTTGAAAGGTTTCAACATCGGAAACCCTTGGACGGGGGTGGCTGGCAATCACTTTCTCTCTAGGGGTTTTTTTGCATAAGCACACACACACACACTCGCACACAGCGGTAGATTAGCCCAGCATCAACGCCGGAGGGAAGCGAAACGGCGAAGCGCAGGTGTCCGCAGGTCCCACACTCGGCAACACTCGAACTGACCTGCCCACGGTTGGCCAACAACAGCAACAACAAGGCAACCTTCGGTGTCCCCCATCGTTGCAAGATGCTTGCCCCGGAAAACTCCGAACCGGTCCGATCGGGCATTAATTATACGCATTATTGTGCTTTGTGCACATGAGGTGTGGTGGACGTGCCCGCAGGACCGAGCGGCAGCAGATAGCAGGCTAGGGGGGGATTAAAACCTCGTTTGGAGCGGGCCTGATGTTCCAGTGGGACACGACGGCCGTGTGCGGCTAGATTTTAGCATCCTGATTGGGAGTTTTCCAGAAGCTAAGGGATGCGATAGGTGGTTAGCGTGGTTGGATATGGTCCATTTGCATGAGGTGTGTGTGTGTGTGTGTGTGTGTGTGCGTAAGAAAGCAGTGTTTACGGAGAAGCAAGAGGAATCGATAAGAATAAGGAACATACTGAGCTGTACCCTTTTTAACCTTCGGGAGCTACTGAGCACCTGTTTTGATGCTCGATGAAAGATTGACGAGGCATTCTGCGATATAACCAAGACGAGAGTCCTTGGCTGGGAGTTGCAAAAACTTCACCATGCAATAGTTTCCACATCGGGAGACTAGAGCGTGGGGGAATAGATGAAGTACGGCGCAACTCAAACACGACTCCACTATTCGTTACTTCTGGAGCTTCCAGTGCATCACATGCCGTATAGCAAAAGGGGATGTACATTGGTGCTCCAGATATACGTTCTTCAGAGGTTTCTAGTTCACGCAAGAGCATTCAAGGAAAATTGTTTAGCGATCTCGATCACACTGCGCTATATCTGAGCTACAGCAACACCCAGGGCCAAACTCAACGTTCATCGGACGTTGGAGAAGGTTTCTGCGAGTGAGGTTTCTGCGCATACACCTCTGCAGCTCGATTTCTTCACCTACACCTGATCACTACACTTGAACGGCTAGTAGCGACTCCGGTTGATAGAGATGCTTGAGCTGAAGCTGACGACCTCAGGCTCGCCGTCCAGCACGGGTCCGAAAGCAGCCCATTTTGCTTGATGTGCCAGTGGAGCGGGCCAGCGAAAGACCCCCCCGGTTGATAGGTGTGGCAGTCGCTGCTGAAAGCATTCGCTGAAGGTACACCCGCTGACCGCAACCGACTCACCGTTTTCACGCGTTGGCTTCGGAACAGGCGTCCAGGGGCTGGCCGCTGCGGTCGCACCGGGAACTGGCCAGCACGGTTCTGCACACCGGAACACCCGTTCTTTGTTCTTGAGCTCGTAATGCACACACTATTTGCTCCACACACCGCACGCGTGACACTGAGCTGGGGGAGCGAAAACAACAACACAAAAACTCACTTCACACACCCGTCGAGGCGGACGTTGTTCGAGCAGCGCGGTGAGCTAGTGGGCGCCCACCGGATACCAGGCCGCTGACGCTGTTGTACACGAACGCTGCGTCCTCTGCACGCTGCCAGCAACACACACACACTGTGCGGCGTGTGCAGCGGCCGAGCTCGCGCGTCCCGTGCGCTTCCCGACGGCTTCGGGTCGGGCTCGGGCCGCGCTCGGGCCGACACGCTAGGACGGCCCCTTTTCAGGGGAAAAGGGGAGGTGGGGGTGGGTGGATAAGGCCGTCCCAAGATCGGTCTCGGCTTCCCTGCAGGACACTGCAGCGACGATGTGCATCGCAAGGCCCTGCTGGGAGCCAGCTTTCGTACATAAGAAGTGCATCCTTGCAGGTTGGAACACCCACGCGCGGCCTCGCAGCTACAGGTTACAGGCGCGCGCGGTCTGCAGGATGCATTCTCGCGCGAGCGAGCGAGACAACGCGTGCTGCATTCGCACTGCCTACACGCAGGCGCACGCACGCGAAGGGGAAGTGACGCGATGCAGGCTGCTGTGATCCCCGTGCTGTGTGCTGCCCTCCCCCCCCCCCCCCGTGAGGAGAGGGTGGGGCAAACCTCCCCCCTCCCTCCCAGCCGAAATGGGAACCGCCTCCCAGCCGAACGGACTGGCCTTTCCCGCCAGGACTCGCACGGGCTCTGGCTGGCCACCAGTACGCGACGGCATGCCGCACGCGGAGGAGTGCACGCGAGTGCGAGTGTGTGTGCGTGTGCGTGTGTGTGTGCGTGGTGGAATGTTATCCCTCCAACCTTCTCCTCCCGTTGTTTCCTTTAGGAGAGAGCTCTCCACCCCGCGTTTATCTCCGCGCTGGGCGCAGAATGCAACTTAAAGATGTGTTTGCTTGTACACGCTTACACTCGGCTAATGGATCATTGAAGTCATTGACGCGTGCGGTTTGGGCGGGCGGCAGTAGGCTTCGATTATGAAAATTGCCCTGCCCGGGCGGTAGAGCGCAGCGGCGTCCGCCGGGGACGTCCGGGCGCGAAGAACGCAACATGCGATTTTTACTGCCCTTTCACGAAAGTGCCGCTTGCGGACGGGTTATAGCGGTGGCGCGAGTGAGAAGCGACGGCACAGGGGGTCAGGTGAGGGTAGAAAACAAAGCAGTCTCAAATTTGGCCACCAGTACACAAGAAACTACACACTCGCCCTCAGAGGCGCCCCAAGCGGAGCGCGTTTGGCACGCAAATCGCGCTCGTAAATGAAACTTCCGGTTCGGCGTTCGGCGTACTTTAAGCGTTCTTCGCGAGCAAGATTATTTTTTGCACCTTTCTCTCCCCAAATGTCGGCGCCTGCTGCTGCTGCTGCTCCGGTTAGCCTATTGCTTCATTGCTCCCTTTTGCATTTCCTTGAGCAGACCGAAGGTTGGCCCGCGTGCCGCATCGAGCTCGCGCCACTCGCTCGCTAAAGGGGGACGACAAAGGCACCGGTGTGGTGTGACGGAGGGAGCAATTTTCATTATTTTCCCCAAATCACAGAATGAAAAATAAATCAAACATACACACGCCGGAGCGCCGGGGTCGGTTTCCCCGCCCGTTGAGCGTTTTGGCAGTAACCCATTATCCGCATACTCCGGCACCGTTTTTCCACCCCCGGTGTTCGATTTTCTGTGTGTGTGTGTGTGTGTGTGATAGAGTCCTTTTGTGTTTGTCTCGATCCGTGCACTTTCCGCTGGTGTGAGACGGTCGGCTGCGATTTCCGTCCGGTCGTAATTAAAAGGAACGCGAAAGGGAAACGAACGGGGAGCGAAGACGCTTGCCGGCGAAGAAATGTGCGAGGAGCACTATGGAAACTATCAGCGAGCGTTGTTTTTGGTGGCAAATTTGTAGGTACCTAGTGGTAGGCAGGCAGAAGTAGTAGGTTTTTACTTATAATTTACACATACACAATTATTTTGATTGTTTTTGATTTTTTTTGTATTTTTTTGGGTAATAAATTAAAATAAAATCGAATTTGCACTCCAGATTTCCCAAATAGCCCGAAAGCATACAATCTGCATTACGTTCTAATGATGCTTCACATTGCATACCAGCCAGGCGCAAAATCTCTTGCACATGAAGTGCCAAAAATAAGAAAAAATAATAATTGGGCACTCATGTTTTGGTTTTCTTAGTTTCTCAACCGCCCAAATGTATGCAATAAACGAAATTTCACACATTACACCACATATTTTGAGTTAATTTGAATTATAGTAAATTAAAAAGTGCGCTCAAAAACATTTTCTCTTCGACGCCTGCAGGTATGCAACCGTGTTATAATTACTAATACGGTTTCTAAAACGCCTAAATGTATGCAAAAAAATTGCTTTTTTTGCTTCATCGGCAAATCTTGCGAATTCTGACACCAATTCGCACGGAAGCCGATTACGGATGCCTCTAGACGACGTCAATTCATCACTGCCGCTGCATCGGGCTGCGTTTGTCATCTCCGGCACCAGGAGGCCCACCCTACAGCAGACAGGGCAAGCAACAACGGCAGGAAAAAAAGGGAAAACCGGTTCGGTTCGGTTCGATCGCAGCAGGTCAGGGCACGGCACGGGACAGCAGGGTGACAAGCGAATAGACGAGCGAGCGGGAAGAAAATGCGAAGACACCGATTTCCTCTAGCGCTGATTTCGACACAGCGAGGCCTCCGCAAAAAAGGGGTTTTTCGAAGCCCGGGCGCTATTGTAATTAATTATCATTTCTGCCCGCTATCTCGACTGCAGCAGACGTTTTGTGGGGCCGTTTGCGATGGTGGATAATTTCGGTCGACTTTTTTTTCTTCTCTTCACTCTCACTCTGTGTGCGTGTCCGGTGTTTTTCCGACTAAACGCTTCGATAGTGGTGTTGCAAAACAACTTCCTTGTTTTTTTTTTGCTGTTGCTTGCCTCCGGTTTCTCAATACGCAATCTGCAGCATCTCGTTCTCTCTCTCTCTCTCTCTCTCTCTCTCTCTCGCTCTAAAGTCGCAACATTCTCCCCCCCGCCCAGGTTCATTATCACGATTCCAGCGGGGCCCAGCGTCCGGTTCCAGCGCGCGTCATTAATAGAATGATCACTTTAATTATTCACCATAAATTTTTCCGCGGCAGAAGGGTCGCGTCGGATTTGATAAAGTGCTCGGCGAAAAATGCGCCGACCATCGGATCAGAGTGGGCGCGGAAGGTGGCCCGGCGGGAGCATAATTAATTATTAAAACCCAGCACCTCAATTACAGCTGATCGATTTTTATGCCGCGGCACTCAAAATCAAAGCAAGCGGCGCACGAGGAAGCGTGTCCGAAGAAAGCGGACCAAACGCTGCAATGGAAATCTTGCGAGCTGCTTCCGTCCGTTTATCGTCCGTTAGCTTAATTCGGGCCGCGCGCAGCGTCCCGACGGGGCCGGTGGGAGTAATCGAAAACTAATTACACTTACGTCAGTGACGATGACGAATAATCGCACTCGAATCGCACGGAGCCCGGGGACCCGAAGCCAATTTGATTGATGGAGTGTTTGATAGGCTTCAAACGATTGAGAGGAGAGAGAGAGAGAGAGAGAGAGAGGGAGAGAGAGAGAGAGAGCGAAAAAAAAGAAACACTCTCCCACTAGCGTTAATTTAGACATTCTGTGTTGTTTCTTTATTTTGCCTTCTACTGCCTGCTTAATTCTTGCGCGGAGCGTGTGTAATGCAATTTCCGGTGAGCAGCAGCAGCTCCCGAAACGTTCCACCTCCTCCTTCAATTACAAAGAAAAAAAAAAAACGCAGGAAGGAGGGCCCGATCTAATGTTGTACGTGCCCGCATACACGCTTCCCACACGCGCCTGTAAGGTATGTGATACGCGCAGCACCGAAACCGAAAGATAATCGGCCCGCACCGAGCCCACACGGCGCACACCCACCCACCCACACACACAGCTCTTTCCAACCCATTTACGGGTGCGAGCAGCGTGCGACGAAAGCATCTTGTCTTTAATGCACGGAAGAAACCTAATTATAAATGTAAGTGGGTGGTTGCTACACGGGCCCCGCGGCCGGGTTGGGTGCGGAAAACCCATCGCAACGAGCGGCGCGCACACACACACACACACACACACACACACACACATATACACACGTAGACACATTTATTACAACTTCACCCCTTTTTTCGCTGGATTTTTCGCTTGATGTGCGGCTTCGATATCGTCCGTCGCTCGGCACCGACGAATAGAGTCGTCGGGGCGGCAAAAGGACGACAATCGGCTGGCGTGTGCGTGTCCCAACTATTTGTCGAAGTATTTACGATTTTTGTGTCATTTTTCTTCGTTAAAAATAAAGAGAAATGATCTTAAAACAAAATATCTATTCACTGCTCCTAAATGTATGCAATTTTTTTTTTCATTCGTCCGAAACTATGCAATTCATGAAAGAGTGCACCATTAGGCGCACGGTATGTCCGCCGGCGCCTAAAACCACGCAATTCGCTGCTTCCAATTCGCTGTTTTTCTTCGTTAAAAATAAAGAAAAATGTTTTTAAAATTAAGTATATTTTCACTGCGCCTAAAATTATGCATTATTTGTTTCATTCGTCCGAAACCATGCAATTTGATGCTTCGCCCCCCCCACCCAGCGCGTCATAGCGTTTTTGTTCGTTGAAAATAAATAAAAATGTTCTTAAAATAAAATATTCCTTTCACTGCGCCTAAAGGTATGCAATATTTGGTTCATTCATCCGAAACTATGCAATTCACGTAAGAGCGTACCAAGAGAGACTCCCAGCGCCGAAAACCACGCAAATTCGCTTCTTCGCCCTCCCACCCAGACGTTTTTCAGCGGGGTACAGCTTCCGGGAGGTGGCTCGGTTCCCCGACACGGCGAAAACTTCTGGCGCGTAGTGTGTCGTGTCTTCCGCACGCCCCACGCGATACACGCGATTGCAAACTCCTGCCCCCGTCGGCTCCGGCGGCAATCATGCGTTCTTAAACTGTTATTTTTCCGTCTTCTTAATAGTTTACAACCCATTCATGTGTTGAGCCGCATCGTTCGGGCTCGAGATGCGAGCGTGCGCGCGACGGGCTGTCTAAGACTGGGCGGTGGGTGGGAGGGACTCGATTATCAAACCCCCCTCCGTTCGCTGCTTCCGGTGGCCCGGCCTCCTGCCCCCCCCTCCGGATCGCAAATGGATGAGAAAATTTCACCTAATTAAAGAGTTTCTGCCGGCAAGCCACGGTGGCGTTCGAGCGCGACCGGGCCTTCGGACCGGAAACTGAACGTCGAGGCAGAAAATTGCCCCCCTGCTAGCCCACTTTCGCCCCCCCCCCCCCTTCGTCGCAATGTGTACATCAGTTATCGATCAAGCCCCGCGTTTTTCGCTCTCTCTCTCTCTCTCTCTCTCTCTCTCTCTCTCTCTCTCGTTCTCGACAGCTCCTCAACCTCACCGGACCGCTGGAGGCAGCCCTGGACTACGGTTTTAAATTCGCGCTCAACGAGCAGCGGCATGCCCCGGAGGGCGTTGGATTACTTCGTGCTGGCCGCTCTCGACCGCAATCGCTCCCGCTGCGAAACTCCTTTTGTCGAACTATCTTTGAAGCTGGTTTAGTGCCGGGAGTGGGAGTTGTGTGCCGGAAGAAGATCCAAAGAGCGCCTGGAGGAGCTGGGCAGGAAGCGATAGTGTAGATAACGCGGCATAAGATTTATGCGAGCCCGCTTCGCATCCATAAGGCTTTAGCGTCGGCAGCGGGAGGTCGCTTCAATCCAGCACACTTACGCTATCTGCTCCGTTTTCTTCTATATAATTTTGATACTTTTTACTTGTCTCATTTTCATGTGGGTGTATTGTTTTACAGACGTTGTATGCTGTCTTCTCACTTCTTCAAAATGGTTTTTAATCTCTCTATGTAAAATCGTTTCATTACCTTCAGTTTTAATGTTAAAATTTGGTAACACATTTTATATATTTTTTATTGTGTTGTTTTATTGTGTTTTATAAAAATAAACATTTGCTTCAATTTTGATTTATTGGTAATTACTCCTTTTTTTAATTTTTTTAGTCGTCTTCTTATCTTTTATTGGACTACTCAAGTGTTTATATGTTTCTAATTAATTCTAATTTATTTTACATTTTATATAGGTTTTTGTGTAGTTTTTTATGAACTTCTACTCCAATGTCAAAATTTTGTTTCACATATATTTTTTGGATCACTTTCATGTTCAATGTGTGTTATTAAACTTCAACTCTAGCTACAACTCTTATTAATTGTTAATAACTCCTTTTTTCTTGTTTGTTAGCCGTCTTTTTTATTTTTTATTGCTCTTTTCAAGTGTTTATATGTTTGCAATTTATTTTATTCTATTTTAAACTATTATTTTGCTTTCATGTGCGTTTTGTTTTAGTTTTCCTCCAACGAAATAAACGTGTTAATATATATTTTTAGTAAAATAGTGATAAAAATACAAAAAATCAACGAAAAAATTATCTCACCTACGGGTTCGCATGGATTCTGCTCCGCAATTACAATTCTGCTTGTTTCTTGCATTGTTTGTTGAGCTTCCCAATACGTACACTATAAATACTACTCCCCTCCTTCGCCTTCACGTCTGTTTCTGAGGTTGCCTTACGCCTCACGTTTGCGATCCCACCTTCTCGCCGCTGCGCCATAGCATGTGCCTTACTTAAGCTAACCAAACCCATAATGCCGATTCGAATCGTAGCTCCGGGCCAATCGTCTTGAGCATTCTTCATCGCACGCCTGGTTCGGGCGCCAAAGCTAGTCGTCGTCGGGCTTATCTTGTGCCGCTCGCTAGCTTACCATTCTTACACCCGCCCGCTATGTGTGTGTGTGTGTGTGATAGAGTCCTTTTGTGTTTGTCTCGATCCGTGCACTTTCCGCTGGTGTGAGACGGTCGGCTGCGATTTCCGTCCGGTCGTAATTAAAAGGAACGCGAAAGGGAAACGAACGGGGAGCGAAGACGCTTGCCGGCGAAGAAATGTGCGAGGAGCACTATGGAAACTATCAGCGAGCGTTGTTTTTGGTGGCAAATTTGTAGGTACCTAGTGGTAGGCAGGCAGAAGTAGTAGGTTTTTACTTATAATTTACACATACACAATTATTTTGATTGTTTTTGATTTTTTTTGTATTTTTTTGGGTAATAAATTAAAATAAAATCGAATTTGCACTCCAGATTTCCCAAATAGCCCGAAAGCATACAATCTGCATTACGTTCTAATGATGCTTCACATTGCATACCAGCCAGGCGCAAAATCTCTTGCACATGAAGTGCCAAAAATAAGAAAAAATAATAATTGGGCACTCATGTTTTGGTTTTCTTAGTTTCTCAACCGCCCAAATGTATGCAATAAACGAAATTTCACACATTACACCACATATTTTGAGTTAATTTGAATTATAGTAAATTAAAAAGTGCGCTCAAAAACATTTTCTCTTCGACGCCTGCAGGTATGCAACCGTGTTATAATTACTAATACGGTTTCTAAAACGCCTAAATGTATGCAAAAAAATTGCTTTTTTTGCTTCATCGGCAAATCTTGCGAATTCTGACACCAATTCGCACGGAAGCCGATTACGGATGCCTCTAGACGACGTCAATTCATCACTGCCGCTGCATCGGGCTGCGTTTGTCATCTCCGGCACCAGGAGGCCCACCCTACAGCAGACAGGGCAAGCAACAACGGCAGGAAAAAAAGGGAAAACCGGTTCGGTTCGGTTCGATCGCAGCAGGTCAGGGCACGGCACGGGACAGCAGGGTGACAAGCGAATAGACGAGCGAGCGGGAAGAAAATGCGAAGACACCGATTTCCTCTAGCGCTGATTTCGACACAGCGAGGCCTCCGCAAAAAAGGGGTTTTTCGAAGCCCGGGCGCTATTGTAATTAATTATCATTTCTGCCCGCTATCTCGACTGCAGCAGACGTTTTGTGGGGCCGTTTGCGATGGTGGATAATTTCGGTCGACTTTTTTTTCTTCTCTTCACTCTCACTCTGTGTGCGTGTCCGGTGTTTTTCCGACTAAACGCTTCGATAGTGGTGTTGCAAAACAACTTCCTTGTTTTTTTTTTGCTGTTGCTTGCCTCCGGTTTCTCAATACGCAATCTGCAGCATCTCGTTCTCTCTCTCTCTCTCTCTCTCTCTC
>KB673079.1:572693-588133 GCA_000349145.1 Anopheles dirus
TCTCTCTCTCTCGCTTCTCTCCACCTTCGCCGCGTGCTTCAAGGCGAAATTACCGAATCGGTGGGGCGTGGAACATAAGTGAAACTCATAAATTTCCATTAGATCTTACTGCGCCCGGGAGTTATTTGTTTCATATTTTTCCTTCCATAAATTAAGTCGAGCAGCGGTAACCGAACGAAACATGAGTGCAACATCTTGGGGCATCCATCCGGCACGTTTCCGGGCACTGTGCGTATATCGGGTTCGGTTGGGGGTATGATGAGCGCGCTGCTGGTAGCGACGCCGATGGCGGATGTTCGTGATGTTTTTTGTGTGCGTGTGTGCTATGTGTGTGGGTTTTTTGTTGTTGTTTTGTCTTAGTTATTGTTCCATTCGGCGATTTTCGATCCCATTTCCGGGCGTTACTTCCTTACCGGGTGCCTATCGTGCTGGAAGCGGTTTGGCATTAGGGAACCGGGGGCTGTTACCACAAGCAGTACAGTATTGGCTTCCGCTTTAGTCGGGTTGAATTGGCTTCCTGTTGTAGCTCACTCACAATCCGGGAAGATTTTTTTTTGGCAAACCTATATAGTGTCTTGAAGCACGAGTTTCAACCCAACCAGCTCAAGCTTTGTTTGAGACAGAAGCAAATTATTCGAAAGTTTACGCCTAAAAGGTATGCAACGTGCACCACACGCAAGCAGTGTTGAAGTGGCCACACAATATGCAATCTGCAATACAAATGTTGTTTATTAGGGTTTATACGTATTGAATAATAATAGCGGAGTTTGAGGCAAATGAGCCACCTGTCAGTTTAATTCCTACGGCTAGATATAGTGTACCAAAGTGCATATAGAATAACCTAATTTTTCAATGTTTTTTCATCTGTTTTATATTGCATTAAGCTCTTTAATTTGGTCATCCTGCCTCATAGCACAAAAAGCACCTGATTTTTTGCAGTTTTTTAAACGCTTAAATTTTTTTTTCATTTATTTTTATCTAGAACTCAACAAGAAGTGAGAAAATAAGTGTTAAATTACATTTAAAGCATAACCGGCTTTTATCAAACAGGTTTTAGGAAGTTACAGAACGAACTGCTTACGGTGGCACACTTGCCCCAAATTCCGCTACTTATTTTTTCTGTACATTGCATACCTTTAGGCGTATTGAGTGATTTGACGCCTGAAACGTATGCAGTGTGAAATAATAATTGTTTGATTTAATTAAAAAAAAACACACAAATCAAACTCTCGTTTTGCAAACGCCTAAATGTATGCAAAATCAATTATCATCGAAATCTATACGATTTCCGCGAAATATTCGCTCCTATTCGCCGTAACGCATACGGCACAAACATTCGTAATTGGTTTTAAATGGTTATTAATCATTTACAGTGCGTCGGAAATAATAAACCCACTCTGCGCGCGGCTCGAGTACCGATCGGCAGATTGGTTCTCACCGGCGAGTGGGCTGCAACAGCAAGCATGAAGTGCATACATGTCCCGATAGATGTTCCAACCCCACCCAGAACGGTTCCCACGCAGCCCGGGTGCGTGTATCGTCGTGCCTGGAATTGAAATGGTGCGTACGTGCGTGCGTCGAGGGTGCATTTACGCCTCCTCCCCTCGCCAAGGGCTGCCGTCGATGCAGCCTACGACGGTAATCGCTTTTTAATCATTATATTGCTACGGGGCCCGGTACGCACACAACCTGTTGCGCCCTACATGTATGCACCCGCGGCTCAGAGGGACGGCCGAACCATGCGAGGGACGACAGCATCGATTCGTATCGAGTTACGCAGCACCCGATGGGTTTGAGTGTTTATTTTGATTTTTTTTTTGCTTTGCTGGTGAAACCCACCGTCACGCACAGTGCGTTTGATTGAAATCGGAACCGGCTCGAGCAGCGCCCAGTTTCCTAGCGCGTAATTATAAAACGGTACCGCTGCCGTATCCTTCCGTGAAGTTTTTACTGGCGAGCGTGCCGATAATTACCCCCAAAGCAGGCGCAAAACAGGCTCCAGAGATGGCGGCGGCCGGCGGCGAGCACACGTCCCCGGGGAGTGCGCGCCGCGAGCGCGACAGCTGCGCCGGTCGTAAACCGCCCGTTCCGGATCGCGAGGGAGCAGCGGAACGAAACCGTTCCCGAGAAAAAGCCGAGGCCGTAGGTCGCGAAAATCGACAGTTTTTTTTGTGTTGTTTCGCTCCTCGCCGGGGCCACGGGCGCCCGTGTGTCAGCCTGTTAGCGGTAATTCATCCCATCGGCGTCATAAACCAATGGCGAGCTCGGTTTTCGCCTCGGTCGAGCCCGCCTGAAAGGTAGGCAAGCCGCACGGCACGGCGAAATGACTTTCGGTTTGACACGGAGTGCGCGGGATCGCGTCTCCACCTACGCGTGCGGGGCGACCGTTTCTCATTCCCCCCTCTCGACCCACCCACCACACCCCCTCCCACCCTCCCAACTCTCTTTTGAGCGCGCATGAAAAAAAAACGAAATCGACTCGCCTGCTGGCCGCCTCGCAGCGCCGGAATTCTTCATTATTGTCGATAACGCTACGCTGAATGAGTCCCACGGGGGCGTCAAAGACCGTTCCACTCCACGGGCCATGTCCACGTTCCCCCTTCCTCCCTGTCCCTCCCCCCACCCTTTACGCGAGCAGTGAGAAAGTTAATTCCGGATTCCAGGCTACGAAACAGCCGAAAACCCCCCCCGAAACGCCCGAAAATCGCAAACGGGAAGTAGATGTTGTTGCCTGTTGTGTGTGTGTGCGTGCTTCTTCTTCTTTCTCTTCTTCTTCTTCTGCGGCCCGTAGCATCAGCATAATTATCGCTTCGCTTGTTAGTGCCCCGGGTTGTGCTGCGCTTTGGTTTTTGCTTTATTCCCGCTGGGACGGCGTGAATTGTGCGCCGAGGTTCATAAAATATACAACCACCGCCACAGCGAGCCGGGTGGGCAATCTCCTCGGCCAAGTGCACATTACACTCGGGCGGAAAATGGAAATTGCTTCGCGTGGCTATTAAGCGACCGAGGAAACGAGGAGACAATTGGCTTTTTTTCTTCTCTCTGTTCGCTGTTTGGGTTGCGCTCGCGACGTTCCGTGCTGTTTTTTTTTCACTCCTAATTTATGGTGCGTGCTTGTGCGTGTGTGTGTGTACAACCGTTTGCACAGCCTCACGCAGGCCAGCTTGTCGCGACACCTTGCGACGGTGCGTTTCTCGAGCAGAACCGGGGTGGACGACGTCGAGCAATCGAACGCCGAGCCGTTAAGACGAGAAACTGTGTTCCACCACCTCATCGTGATTACGATTCTTGGCGGCGGTGATGGCTTCGGGTTTTATTGCAACGCTTCGCGCGGCAATTGCAGGCGGTTAGCCGGGAAGTTAATAAGCAAGCGTTATAATTAATCGCCCTTCAAAAATGGATCGCGCTGACTGAAATCCGTTTGCTGGTCGGTTTGGTGTTTTTGTTTTTATGTACTTAGTTAGAAGCATGCCGGTATGCATCATTAAAACGGCGCGCATAAGGCGCTGATATCAGATTGCATACTTTCAGGCGCGAGAAGCAGAAGTACGCCCAAAAGTACCTCCAGAGAGGAAAATGAATTTTGGCATATTTTTTATACATTCTGTTACATTTCTTAAGCACGTCAAGCTCATTTGCACTATGATACGTCTGGTTTACGATTTTTACGACGCATTTGAAACGAATGAATAAAAAAAAAGCAATTTTCTGGCCGCTTTGAGTATTTTTTTACACATCTTGCAATGCACTAAAGTGTATTAAGCAAGTAATACTGCATTTGAAAAATCGTTTAAAAATATTCCTACATTATTCAAGGTCGTTTAAAACTTCGTGTATTTTTAATCGATTTTTAAAACGATTGTACGTATCGTAAAAAAAACTAATTTTAGTAAGTGGGCGTATAGGTTATGTTACAGGGAGCGATTTTGACGGTGGTGAAAAAAATAGTAAATGTGTGTGTAAAAATGTGTAATATTTGTCACACACGTATAGTGTTAGTATCTAGAATTTGGTAGAATATCATTTTCATCTATCTCTTCAAGTTTTCGTTGTATTACAAAAAAACACGTGGGCGTATAGTTATGTACTATCAATTTTTATATGAAGCAATAAATTTTAATAAATTTTAAAACCTATCGACAGTGTTTTGTTGTTTTTTTTACTGAGTACGAATTCATTTTCATTTTCTTCCCCGTCCGTACTGATGTAAAGTATAGGAAATGACGATTTTAATGCGCACTGAACCCTTCTTCCATAAATCACACCATTTATGCCACCAGCGGTAAGGGAAGCCAATAAAAATACTTTTATAAAAAAAATTAACGCTTTTCACATTTTCCGCCCCCCCCCCTCTCATTTTGTGAACATGACTGAACACGTTAGAACTGAAAGAAAAAAAATCATACCAAAAAACCAAAAAAGAAAAAGCCCTGCCTTAATGTTATGCCGATTTCTTCTTCAGCTCGCAATCGCGGGTGAATCAAAACAACAAGCCGTGAATAAGGGACATTCCGCGACGAGCAGGCAAAACGACAGCGAGACGAGCAGCGAAAAAAAAAGAGGAAAGAAAGACAAGCAACCGCCACGGGCCAGCCAGCCAGCCAGCCAGCGGTGGCAAAGATTGAACCCTTTCCCCGGGAGCAATTATTTTTATCGTCGATATAAATTACATATTTTTATGTGCATTGCTGTGTTTCGGCAGGTTCGGCCCGGATGAGCTGCGCGTGTGGGCTTGGGCGGACTGTGTTGCGCCCCGGAAGACACCTTGGCGCGAGGAAGCGCAGCTGCGGTGGAGAAGAAATATTGATGAAACTTTAGCCCCGGCAGCAGGTGAGTTTTTGTGGAATGTTGCTCTCTTTTTTTCCTACTTGCCTTCCCCCTTCTCGGCCGTTTGGGGTTTTTGTCATCAGCGGCCCGGTGGTGATTAGTTCCTCCGCGGATCGGAAGGTAACGCACACGATTTATTGATGATTTATTTATGACCTCTATAATTACGATCATTATTTTAATAATAGATATAATTTCCGATTTAATGGCGCCCCCGTTAGCGGGTCGGCGGCTTAACCGCGCGCCCGCACCGGTTTTGGTGACCCACCGGGCGCCACGCATGCCAGCCGGTGGGGATCCACATCACGCTCAGGCAGGCAAATTGTCTGACCCCGCGGCGAGGCGGCAGCGGCATGCGAAAAGTTTCCACCGCAGAAGGCCCGGGCAGGGAGTCGGAAATTGCGTGTCTCGAATCGTGATTTTCATAGCCATTTTCAACGCGCGCGAGACCCGAGGGGGGGGGGGGTTTAATGCTTTCATCGCGCGGTCGCTTCGGTGTTTCGGTGGCTAATGTATTGCTTTATCTCGCGGCCGATTGCACGTTCGAATTTTATGGTGGCCCAGCAACAGTAACGGGCTGCCCCGACTGGCTCGTCTCGGTAAAAGGGCCAGATGGGAGAGAGAGAGAGAGAGAAAGCGAGAGAGAAAGAGGGGGGGGGGGGAAAGTAATTGAGAAACACCTTCTGCGGGAAGCACCCTGAAATGGAGATACCGATCGGCGATCGGTGGCTCCGCGAGCGTTTCAAATCGAACGTCTAATGGCGCCTGCAGGTAGGCAATGCGTGAAGCATGCACGAGCGACGAGAAAGCGTAAGCAACGGGGAGCATTGCCGAGCGAAACATTACTACCAACACGCACAGAAAGTGTTAATCGTGTCTTGGAGTAGCGCGCATTGCATACTTGCAGGGGCTCAAATTTGCCCTACCCAATACCGCGAAGGGTGTTGCAACTAAGAATGTTCCAAATCGATAAATGCAACTTTATTATCTAAATCGACAAATCCAGTCTTAGTAGCATTGTATTCCAGTTTAATCTGTAATAGGCTATACTAGTAACCTTTTTTGTTTTTTTTTAACAGCCTTTATTTTCGACGACCAGTAAGCGGTGTACGGAGTCCAAATAGCACTACTACTTTCTAAAGTAGAACGTACTAAGCTGTTATACAGAGCCTTGAAGGCACGAAAGGGCTACTAACTTCACGAAACTGTCTGGCGATGAATCCTAGCATCTTGTTGGCTTTAAGAATGATGTGTTTGTCCTAGATCCTAGTTCACGAACAACAGTGAGACGTGGGACATCAACATCATGCGTATTGTACGTAAAGATAGCTGGATTACGCTTGCGATGAAAAGACAGGACATTGAACGTTTAGCAACAGAAATAACACACCATTTAGAGAAACTATCTAACATACATTGTAGCGCGATGCAGTTCAAGCTATTGTCGATCATCTTAAACAATCTTAGATCGTCCGCAAACAGTGAACAGTTAGTTTCCGGGATAACATTGGCCACGTCAGAACTAATTAGTTGAATATAATTGGTCCTTTAGGGACACCTGACACGTTAGTGAAAGTCGTGGACTCCAACGGACTCCAACAGATTCGTTGGGACCGAGCGAGTGTTAGTCGTGGCTTGGAGTAGCGCGCATTGCATACCTTCTGGGGCACAACTTTACCCAACCCAAACTCACGAAGGGTGTTGCACTAAGAATCTCATAAATGGATAAACGCTACAACCAATAGAGCACGATTGCATACTTTTAGGCGTTGATGCGTTTGAGAAGGAATAAAGTGGCTAGCTAGAAATAAAACGTGTAGAGAGAATTTCTTGAACCAAAAGTATACGCACAACAGACTCTGCTGTACGGGTTGCATAACCTGCAGGCGCAGATTCAATTTGCGATGCTAATGTTGTTCCCAATTAGTTAAACGACCGGTAATCTAAGCAAACGATGTGATTGTCGCTATAAAGAGCCAGTGAACTGTCGCATTGAAGTGTTTTTCTCATTTATCGAGTGGAACGTCAAGTTCTTCATCGTTCAATCGTTGGAACATTTGCCGGCAACGCAAACCGAACGAAGCGTTATTCATCTGCTGGAGAGCTATTAGCAGCCGTGTGTTTGTGTGCGTTATTGTTCACAGCCCAGGGACGATTCACGGTGCATGCATAATTTAGAAACCGAGGCGCTTTGTTCCCTCCCGAATGGGCAAACGATTAGGAGGACAATCATAATAATGCACCAGCACCAGGATACCGGGAATCGATACAGAAATTGGAGCTGTCGTTCGAGCTAGATCAAAGCGCATCACGTACCAACGGGAAACAATACGGGTACAAGCACGGCAATAACAACAAAAAACACCCTTTTCCTCTCTCGCTTTCTTTGAGATGCTCTCAGATTTTGCTCCGAGCACAAAAAACCCGGTGCACGGTGTGGTTTTGTATAATGCGAAGCGAAACCCCTTTTTCGGACGGGCAAGTGAACGACGACGCTCGAGCGGCAATATTTTTGATAAATGACAAAGTCATTAGATAAATTACCACCTTCCCGGTCCCCCCCCCCCCTTCGGTGTCGCGCAACCGTAACGCATCCGCCTTGAAGACGGGGGGACGAACCTTAAGAATCGAGCAGCGTCTTCCTGCGCACCATTAATGACTATCCTATTAGAGTAATTAAAACACCATCCCGCACAACACATACACACAAACTAACAGCAGCCGGCCGGCCGAGTAAACCGTCGCACAACGCACACACTCGCGTGCACGCCCCTGCGCCCGGTGTCACTTCCGCCTGTTGTGTCTTGGTGCTGCGTCTCGGTGCGCTCGGCGGCGTGCTGCAAAAGAGTGCAAAAGACGTGCGGGAGTGCCGTAATCGGACCTAATTTCGACGGGGGTAATCCTTCCACCGGCCGGCCCGGGGTTTGGCGCTTAATCGGTCGTAATCGGAGCGCCCCGATTGCCGCAGATCAAAGCATCAAAAGAAAGCGATTCGATGCGGCGGCTGGCGCGTGGAGGGAGCGACGGCCATCGCTCCCTTGGCTATCGTCGTCGGCTGGATAGCGCTGATTGCCATCTTGGCGCGGACGATCGGTATCAGGCATTGGGAGGCGTCCCTTTTCGATTGCGTGAAGGAGCCGAATGTTGCGAAGCGGTTTGCTCGAATGGGAGAGGGGAGAATGGAAAAAGGAATAACCTAAACCATATAAAAGAAATATCAAGTTTGGTTGCGAGAGTCGAAATTTGAACCATTAATTTACTTATAAACAATAAAATATGCTCGAAAGTACATTTTCTTGGAATTTTACGGGCTTCGCCAAGACGAACACGATACTGCTCTGCGTGTTGCATACCTTCCGGGCGAGCGTATGATGAAGTGTCAAGTGAAGTGTTATTTTTGTCGGGTTTTAATCGTATAGCCGGTTATAATAGTATTAAGAAAGTCAGTTACTGTTATGCTAGGGTCCATAGTTGAGCCTTTACGGCAGACTTATGAATAATAATAAAAAATAAAATATTTTTTTATTTATTTGTTTTATTTATATTTAGCGCTATGACGGTCGTAGAGGCCGTATTGTCGGAGCCTAAGTGTCCTGACAGAAATTTCTGTTCTCAGGACATTTCCTCCCTGTCATTTGACCTTATCCCGGGTCTGCTCGGATAAGATAATAAAATAATTATGTTAGGAAGAAAAGTAGCACCGATCAGCCCGAAAGTATGCAACCTGTGCAACAAACGCTTAGTTTATACGTTTTCTCGCCCGTATTATAGCGCACGAATGGCTTGATGCGAGTATTTCATTCGGATTGCATACTTTCAGGCTGATCAAGCAGGCTAACGCCCAAATGTATGCAATTTTATAAACATTTTTATGTAAAATAGAAAAAAAAATCTTATTTTTAGCCCGCAGTCGCTAAAGTAAATACTGCCAGCAGATTTGCCAGCAAAGGCTTCGATGGAAAAGTTGCAGGGAGTTTAGCGTGCATCACCGCATGCAGGGAACACACATTAGCGTGCCTCCAGCATCTCGAAGGCGGTCGGTTTGACTACCCGCACTCCTATCTGCGCGATTTTTGTTTTACTTTCCACGTCCTCATCATGCGACTTTTACTTTCCATTTTAACAAACACACACACACACACATATGGTGGAGAAAAAAAAGCACTGCCAAATTTCACCTGTGTTCACAGCGCGCGTCACACGCGGTGCAGTCTATAAATCCTTCAAAATTAAGGCAATCGCATAATGATATGCTAATACTTCTCTTCCCGCCAGCGCGCGTGTGTGTGCCGGGTGAGTGCGTAGGAAGGGAGTCGGAAATGAAAGTAGCGGCACACGTTGGCACAAACACAGAAAAACACACATACACATGCACGCCGAGTGGAAAAATCGGCACCGAACCCATCATCATTTTCGTGTTATTCACCCCTCGTCCTTATTTCTCTCTCTCTCTCTCTCTCTCTCTCTCTCTCTCTCTCTCTCTCAGCTCCTCAGCATGCTGCTCGAACGCAAATGTGTGTGTGTGTGTGTGTTTTGGGAAGGGAACGGGTGGTAGGAATTAGTTGCCGAAATTAACGAGTTCTGCCGAGAGTGCCGGGACCGGGATTTGGCAAAGACATTTGGCATTTCGTGGCGAGGCAAAAGGCAAAAACAAAACGACCAGGGGGGGAAAAAACGCACACCCTGGCTCGTGGTGGTGGGAGTGGATTGACTCCACGCTTATTTACACAATCCAAACAAAGTCGCGGATTCAATCTGGGTGGCGTCGGAATGGAGTCGTCGGTGTGCCTTTGAACTTTTGTCTTCTGTGCGTTGCGTGCGTTGGGTGGGGCGGAGGGAGGTGGGAGGTGTAGCGAAAATGAGGTTGCAAAGAAATAAATGAATGCAAACAAGTGACGGGTGTCTCCTAGCTGTGAGGAGTAGTTAGCGAGAAGAACGGCTAAGCTTTCGCCGCAAATGCTTAAGCCGTTCCCGGACGTAGCGCGATTATCGCGCTGCGATTGGTGCCAAAGTCGCGCTCAAGAGCTGTTACACTGCGGAGCTGTCAATGCGCCCGTGTTTGTTATTGTTTTCATTCGTGTTTAACTTGTGACCGGCAACAGGAACGTTATTTTGTGTTAGGATTTGTGGATATAGTTCAATATGTGCTTTATGATTGAAAAGTATTTACAGGAAAAAATAACAATGCAGTGAGGATACGTCACTCACTGTTGTAAGACAAGCGGTCACGCATTTGACAGCTATATAAGTTTATAAGCGGAGTAGAGAGATCGAAGTGTAGGATATTAACATTCCTAAGGCTGTGCTCCGGGATCGGTATTATAATACATCAAACAATTTGTATAACACCGTTACTACGCATTTTATCCATCATAATATACCTCCAAACACTCCATTTCGATAGCTGAGGCTAAAGTGAAAGTAAATATACGCTTTAGAATGTATGACATACCATATGCAATAATACAAATCGATTTGTATTACGCCTCGATGTGTGACGGTGTATGACGGAGTATAACAGTTTTTGTATGGAATTTGACGTATGTTGTATTATAATACCGATTCCAAAGCACAGCCTAACCCTTTGTACATCATCTATTACAACTTGAAGCCGTTTTCATACAAATTACTGTCTGTTTCCGCAAAATATGTGAAAATCGTGTATGAAAACTGTTATATTGTGGAGCTGTCAAGCAGCTTAAGCCGTTTCCAGACGTACTGCGATTTACTGACAGCTGTGACGTCAGCAACTCCATACGGAAAAACCGAAGTGCGCTCGATTTCGTTCACGGTGTGTGTATTTACTGGGAAAGAATCCTGCGCCGCGAATTTGGCAAATAGTACAGTTTAGTTGATTGACAGCTCTGTGATAGAACAGTTGACAAGTGCGTTTTTTGTAATATTTTACCGAAACTGCCAGCAATTCCTGTGGCAATGGCTTTAAGTTGTAATTGAATATGTGCAAAATAACTTTCCTGTTGCCGGACACAAGATAAACTTGAAGGCAACAACAAAGATGGTCACATTGACAGCAGTATAACAGTTTGGTTCCAGCGCGATTTTGGCAGATTCTGCAGAAACTGTGCTACGTCCAGCGCTAATCGCAGCGTGGAATTCGCGGTACGTCTGGAAACGACTTAAGCTGTACTACTAGCGATAATCGCGCATTTTTTTTCGTATGGAGCTGTTGACGTCACAGCTGTCAAAAGTCGCAAACGCCAATCGCAAGAGCGATAATCGCGATACGTCTGGAAATGGCTTTAGACGGCTTGGTATTCCGATTTTGCAGAAAAAAATTGAAAATTAAACAGTTTGTTCAACACAAAGTGATTTATTTCCATACCAAAAAAATGTGAAAAAATAAAATAATTATTCTCTAACCCAAACTTATTCAACTGAGGTGAAAAAAAAAACTGAAGGGGAAAAACTAAAATATCAAGCCCTTCAACACAGTAGACAAAGAAGGTAGCAATATACTCCCGTGCAGATCGATACTTCCAGCGAGAGAAACGCCCGAGACCATTCCAACCCAGCTGATGCAAAGTAATCCACCCGAACGCTATTTGCTAAATGGAACGTCGCGCGAAGCGCGCGTTTCCTTCCTTCGGCGCTGTCTTCACGTTTCCATTGGCACATACGAAACACGCGCCAGCACGCGAAAAGCACCTCCCGCTCCATGCCGTTTCGCTTTCCTTGCCGCACTTTATTTAGTAAGTGTCACAATTTAAAAACACAATGACGCGCACACACCCGCGGCGGAGGAGAAAGCAAAGCAACGACGGGAAGGGACAAAATGCGATTTTTACACGGCACTCGCGGTGTGCTGCCTTCGCCCCCGAGTGATGACAGCCATGAAGATGTGTAATTTATGCCGCAACGGGCCGCCCCATCAGGTGCGGACGGCTTCGGGGTCGGCGAGAACGGCCTCGAGTGCCGGGGACGGGAGTCGATTTGCCACCTGCGCTCCCGGCTTGCGCCGAAACGGGCATTTATCAAATTCCTCCGCATCAGCTGCGGTTCACCGTGCGAAGGGTGTGCAGTGGTGTGCCTTCGTCCGGAGGGAAAAGGTCGTCCTATCGCAACATGTTGCGTAGAGCGTACCTGCCGACGTCCGGCCGGACTTTCAAGACTTCCAGCAGCCCACTGGTCAAGATAAAAGAGCCGAAGGACAAACTTGGGCCCAAACTATGTCGCCCGGACCCCATCCGAACCCCGACCGCCATCGAAATGATCGTAAATTTTACTTGACTTCCAAACCCGAAGGGCACGGGCCAGTGCCTGGAACACCGCCGAAGATGCATTGAAATAAGATTAAAGTATTTCGCCCGCCCAGCCCGGTTTCCGAGACCCGGGGCTTAAGACGTTCTCCCGAAACCCCATCAGCTCGGGTGCGCACGGCGAAACAAACGACGGCCACCGAAGGGAAGGAATTAAAGTAATTAGTTTCAAGATGCTCTCATGTGTCGTCCGGGCTGCCTACCTTCCGGGCGCACCCACATTGCTCGCCCCCCTCCCCCGGGATTGGCTTTTCGTGTGGTGCTCGGGGAAGGCGTAAACTTAAAATGAAAACATGTGCCACCCGGAAGAGACGGAACGGAAAGGTTAGTGTACAAATTTATGTGGCTAAATTCATCAAAATTGTAGGAAGATGGACGCGCGGGCATTACTTCCAGCTCGGCTCGTGACTAATAGCTAATTGACCTAAGGGCTCCAGTCCGCCCGGCACGGTCGGTTCGGCTGTTGGGATGCTGTCGATAAATCAGAACGATTGTGGCGTGCGTCAGCGAGACGGAGACTGGAACTGGTGATGGAATCAACATTGCACTGGAAAGCATTAAAATGAAACAAAATAGTTTGCTTTTTATTGCCCTTAAAACCACTCTTGTGTTGCATACCCTACAGGCGTATTCACCTACCGGATCGAGCCATAATACAATATTTTGCATACATTTAGGCGTTTAGCAGCTTTTCCTTACACTCATTAACACAACTATACGCCCACTTACGATGTTTTTTTCGACAAAAATAAACGTTTTAAAATTCGATTAAAAATACAGAAACTTTGAAACGACCTTGAATAATGTAGACATATTTTAAAATGATTTTTCAAATGCATTTTGTATTGTTAAATGCACTTTTTATTTAGATTTTTATTATTTTTTTGGTGGTATGTTTTTGGTGGTTTTGATTCAATTTTTCTTGACATAATGCTGTAAATATAACTTTACAAACTGTGTATAGTAATTGCAGATCGAACACATGCAGGATATATAAAAGAACACCTAAAGTTGCCAGAAAAATGCTGTTTCTCGATGTAAGTCGTGTTAAGTGCGCCGTAAACATCGAAAACCAAACGTATCTATGTACCGGTGAGCTTGACATACTTGAGAAATGTATAACAGAATGTATAACAAATATCGTGTATTTTTGATCCAATTTTTAAAACGAATATTTAAACAGAAAAAAATGAATTTCCGTAAGCGAGCCTATAGCTATGTTACAGGGAACGATTTTGACGGTGATGAAAAAAATAGTAATAGTGTGTGTAAAAATGTGAAAAAATCATCAACAGACGTATATTGGTATCATCTACAACTCAGTACAACATCGTTTTCATCTATCTCTTCAAGTTTTCGTTGTATTCCCAAAAAAACAGGTGAGCGTATAGTTAGGTTACGGAGTGTACGAAGCTACCGTGAATCGAACAGATCGAAAGCGGCATCCCAATTGATTTCACTCGGTTTAGCGGCACGCAAAGAGCAGTTTATGGGCCCCTTCTCCACCCACCAACCCTTTAGCGCCTGTGCTACGGTTGCGCTTAAGGGCCAATTTCAAGCCGAACCGCAACCGTCCGGACGGTGCTCGCCCCGGGGATCCGCGATCCGATACCGCGCAACTGCAGCATGATTGATGTACTCTGCGGGATGTAAACAGCGCGTGATAAATAAACTTCCCGCGGGTGGGTGGGTGGGTTGGTGTGTGCCAGCCCGGGCACGAACGACCCCTACTATCGATCACTTCCGATTCGGTCGGTTTTGCATCGCCCGGGACCGAGGGGGAAACAATTATTCACGGCACCAATACGCCGTCTATCGCTTTTCGTCCACCTAACGCTCGCTTCCTCCCACAGCGGTTTGTGCTATTGGTGTGCCTGTCTTTTTTTTAACTGCAAATCAATGAAATGAGATTTTTTTCTCATCTCTTTCACCCAGCAGCAGCAGCAGCAGCAGCAGTACCATAAGTTAGTCAGAAATTGAAAGTAATAAATCATTTTCACAACCGAACGGTCCGAGTCTGTTTTGGCGCCATCCTCATTCTGACATTCGTTTTTGTTAGGTTCGTTGTCGAATTGAAACTATATTTGTTTCAAGCTCGCATGCTGTGTTTCGTTTTCTATACGTTAATTTCTTTATTTTTCGTTTTTTGTTTATTCATTTCACCCTTTTTTAATTGTTGACTTTAATGTACGTTTATATATTTTTAAACTGGTCTCTACTTTATGCTTTTAACAAGCAAAAAGCGATTGTTGCATGGAACAAAAAAAAGGAAAGCTAGAGAGCCGGAACACACGAAGCAATATTCTACCAGCACTAACGCCTGAAAGTATGCAATGCTTTTAAAAAAGCAAAAAGCGATTGATGCGTGAAACGAAAAAAGGAAAGCTAGCGAACCCGGCAAGAAAATCTCATCCACACTTTCCGTACAAAATTGTATCATTTTTCACTCACCATTCCAATTCCAGCCATTGACTTGCAGATTTTCGATACGAAATGACTGTTCGAAAAATGGCGTTCGAACGAAACAGCTAGCGCAAGCTTAATGAGAAACGGTCGCTGTCATGAAGTAAAGAGTTGCGCTGTTGAAATGTGTAGCAGAAGGGTTTTTTCCCGCTTGATTTAGCATCGTTTCGAGATTCTATGTTTTGTTTTCTATTTCGGCGTTTTTTCGCGCTCACAGAAAAGTAATATAATTTTCTAACGCACAAACCCCTGCCCCTGCCCGACATTCCGGCTGGGCGGGGCGGACTTCAATCACTCCAGCGGAAGAATGCATCAAACGCGGCTCACGGCGGCAAAACATGGAAAAAAAACAACATATTTCTCCAATAAAATTGATGCGTCTTGCAACGGCGACCAAAAGGTGCCTTAATCTCGGCCCGAACGCGAGGAAAAAGACGTGCAAAACAGAAGGGAGAAGAGAAGGAGAAAAAAAACAATCTCCCCAAACAAGCAGGCACGCGGAAAACCCGTCCCAAAGCCCCGGCTCAATCGCACAGCTGACTCGAAGCCATCGCGTTTTGCTGCCACGGCCGGGGATCATAATTAGAATTCTTCCATCGGCGGGCACAACCTGCCCGGAATGTCCAGACCGGCCCAAGACGCCAAGAGCAAACAAAAAGCCCAAACATGCAAAACATGCTCCCCTTCTCCCCTCAAAGCGGGGAGGTCCTGAAAAGGATCTGTTTATTTTTATTACCGGCATTACTTTTCTGTTTGTTTGCGTTTTTTTTTTGTTGCTTCTTCCCGCTGTTCGTTTCGCGTTGGCGTGCAGTGAATGGGTTCATTTCGGCGCGCGGAACCGGGCCCGGTCATTTAGTCATTCCGTGAGGATTT
>KB673090.1:93616-118273 GCA_000349145.1 Anopheles dirus
CATGAGAAGCGCGGGCTTCGACATCCGAGGCACGATTTACACCCGTTTCATCCAATTCCTTGGCTTCCCGGATGACATCGATATCATCGAGAGGAATTTGGAGGACCTGACATACTGAGGATAGGAAAAGTCGTAAGGATACGCCGTAAGGATAGCACGAGGATGCCGGACTACCAAGAAATAGCTCGTCAGCGACCCACTCGGCATGAGGCACAGAGGAGCGCAGCGAGCTCTTTGGCTGGATCTGACCAGGCCATGTCAGCACGACGTGCTCAAGTGTGGGCGGGCCAGGGAGAGAAAGAGAGAGAGAGAGAGAGAGAGAGAGAGAGAGAGAGAGAGAGAGTCCATAGTCCATCTTCCATAGTCCATAGAGGGAGTCCATAGAGAGCTCCATAGCCCAACCCTTTTTGTTCTTTCTTGCCACTACAACCTAAAGTGGACCTGCCATTTCGGGGTTCCATTGGTTTATTATACTACCTGCAGCCTGGATAGCCAGTTCTGCGTACGGGGGCTCAGTAATATTCCGACAGTATGCCTTACAGGCGTATAAAGCCAACTGAACGATACGTTAAGTCTGTGGACGCTTGGTTGAGGGGATGATCGCAATCTTTATCATCCGTAGGAGATTGAATCGCTTCTCGCTATATCCCATGAAGGATAACTCTGCACCAACCAGTTAGATTTCAAAGCGTTGTAAGTTGCGATTATATTGATTGTTTAATCGTGTCATAAGTTCAATTTGGCTAAAGTAGGTGTTTTGAGATACATTAAATCTTGGAGAAATAAACACGCGGCAAGCTCGATTTTAATGTTGTAATGTATTTCTTGAAATGATTTCTACTATTCTAAGGATGATACATTTGATCTAACATTTTCTAATAGTATTATCGTTACTGAATGACTCGCGACGATTTTCCATCTCCAGTTGGTGTTCAATCTGTGCGGTAAGGTGTGCAGCTGACCTGTAGCTAATGGGTTTTTTTTGTTCTCTTTGGCAGTCCACATGTCGTGCTGTGGTTCTTTACTCGGGAGTCACTGTTTGTTTCCTGTGTGCACTGTCTAACTTTGTGGCCTAGGGATGAAGGCATGGTTGAAGAGGGATCAGTGGGCAGTCAGATTCACAACACAATGCCACGGTTCAGTCACTCTGTTCCATCAGCCTATCCTTACACGCTAATCAGTTAGTTAGGATGCTTTCTTCTGCGACTTCCTGGGCCTACCGCTATCCTACCGCTGCAGCTTCTCGCTAACCTTATCAAGTTTCCACACGCACACACACGAAAGTGCCGGTGTTTCAGGAAGGTTTCTCTACTACATCACAGCAAAGCAATGGCAATTTAACATGAAGAAGACCACTTTCGCAATACCACTACAAATGTGCAGTTGTGGCCAGGAAAAGGAGCACCACCTGTGCTCGGGTTTTCGTAATATACATGCACATACGATCAATATAAATACGCACGCAAATGGAGCGGGAAAGAGTAAAGGGTGATAGAGAGAGACAGAGTGAGAGAGCGAGAGTTAAAGTAATAGTACCACACAAAAAAATACTAACATAATTTCACAATTCGACCTTGTTTGGCGTCGCGGCGCAGAGACGCGCTAGTGTTGTAATGTCGCAGGCAAGTGAGCCGGCAGCTGTCGGGCAAACTCTTCCGCGTTCGTGTCGGCTCACTCGCGATACCCTCTCGGCGACTAATCAGTTCTGTATCGCCGATAGTAGAGCGTGCCCGGAAGAGGACGCGTGCGGAACCCATCCACCTATCTGCCCGCGCGCGCTCGTTGAGTATTGGGAGGGGTTTGTCGGGTCGGTCGTCAGCTGTACGCGAGCCAGAGGGCGCTCAGCAGGAGCGCGCGGACACGCTGAACGTGTAGGACTGTTCCGGCATCGCCAGCGAGCCGACCGGCACCCGGTAGTCCTGACCCGCGATCGGTGCGATCGTGTACGCCCGCAGCAGGTTCGCGATGATCGAGAAGCTGAGCAGTTGCGTCATCCGGTAGCCCATGCACGAACGCCGCCCGGCCCCGAACGGGATGAAGAAGTCCGGCTTCACGACGCGGCCCTGCTGCAGGAAGCGCTCCGGGCGGAAGCACTCCGGTGCGTCCCAGAGCCGCGGCGACATGCTCAGGTCGTAGTTGTTGAGGAAGATGAGCGTATCCTTCGCCACGGTGTAACCTTAAATATTTATTTTGGTTTTAGAAGTGCAAACCGCCTTATAAAACGAAAAGAAATATTTACCTCCAATCTGGCTGTCCTGGTTGGCGACGTGCGGCACGATCGGGGACGCGATCAGTCGCAGCGCCTCCATTATGACCGCCTCCGTGTACGGCATCTCGGCCCGATCGGGCAGCTCGATCACCTGCCGCCCGTGCCGTTCCAGGACGGCGTCCGCCTCGGCCTGGATGCGCTGCTGCACCTCCGGGTGCTGCACGATGTACCCGAACACCTTCACCAGGAAGTTGCCGACGGCCGAATGGCCCCCGACGATGTCCTCCAGCGCGAACAGTGCCGTGTCCCACTCGAGCTCCGGCCCGCGGCCCGCCTTGACGTGCTCGATCAGGCTGTCGACGTAGTCGCGCGGTTCGCTACCCTCGCCCCACCGCTCGTACCGGTCGCCGATGATCGTCTCCAGGATGATGGCCCGGATCTCCTCCGCCAGCCGGTCCATGCGGCGCAGGTTCTGCCGGTGCAGCGGCAACAGGAACGGCAGGAAGTCGGCCGCGTAGCCCTGGTTGACCTCGTAGAAGATCTGATCGAAGTTGCGCACCAGCTGCTGGAACCGTGCGTCCTCCGGCTCGAACCGATGGCTGCCGAAGTACTGGGAGAACGCGTTGGCACAGATCGCCAGCACGAGCGGCTTGATCGCGACGCTCGTCGACTGCCCGACCGAGCCGAGCATCTGGCCGATCTCGTCCACCACGATCGTGTTCAGCTCGTCGAACCGTCCGCTGAAGTTCCGCGGGAAGGTGTGCGGTACGAGCATGTCGCGACGCGCCTTCTGCACCTCCGACCAGTCGCAGAACGCGAGCGCTGCAATGGAGAGGAAGGGGAACCGTTAGATAGCTGCCAGGAGGAGCTGACCCCGGCGCACACGACTTACAGTTTTCCTTGTTGCCGGAAAACAGCAGCTGGTAGCGGCGGAAGTTGGGCCGGCTGTCGAAGTGCTGGCCCTTGTTGATCAGCACCTCCTTGATGCCGTCGATCCCGTTCACGACGATGGCGTTCACCGAGCCGAGCCGCAGCGCCGTGACGGGCCCGTAGCGCTCGCCGAAATCGCTGAACGCCTGGTACGGCACCTCGTACCCGTTCAGCTCCTTCAGCGCCCCGATGATGGGGTAGTTCTTCGGACCGGGCGCTTGCCTCTCCGACGCGTCGTCACAGCCGTCACGCTCCGACCCGAACGCCATGCCGACGGCCGCGATCAGCTGCCGGAGCGCCTGCAACACTTCACTGCGTACGGTCACTTTCTGCTTCAGCTCCGGCAGCAGCACCAGCAGCGTCAGCAGAAAGCAGCTCACCATCAAGTAGGCGGTGCTGGTCGAGCTCAACAACGTTACGCTTACACGATCCATGTTACGCCGTTTGTCTGTCTGTTGGGTGCCAGAGAGCTTGCGATGCCTGTGTACACTTCAAACGATCCTCGGATCAAAGGCTCTCCTAGGATCAGCACTGTCCTGCACACAAACACGGGAGCCCACACAACGCACACACACACACACGCGCTTGCACCGTTAGATACGCGTACGCACACTCTCACAAGCACGGGCTGGCACCACGGAACGAGATGCTGCTCACGGTGGAAGCTGACGAGTCGGTTTGATACACTCCTCGATCGATCGCACGCCCTTTTATACCGATCGCCGTATGCAAATGGGGACTGCCTTTTTCTGCGTTCCTGCCCGTCCATCCGCACGGGGGCGCATGAGCGAGCGAGTGAGCGAGCGTCCATCGCGGGCCAATCAGATCCGATCGATAGTTTGCTTGCTGGCGAACCCCCCCCCCCCCCCCCTACCCAACGGGTCGCGCTTGTACTCCCGGAAATTCTGGGACATCTGCGTGCCGATCAGTTGCTCTCAAATTTTGGGACCGCTGGTGATCGTCGCTGCCGATGACGTGCGCGTACTGATGCATAATGGATTGCGTTGGTTCAAAAGTGGCTCCCCCCTCCCCCAATACGGGTGTACTCGGGAGTCTTTGTAGGTGAATTTCTGCCGGTGGATGAGAGTGCACCGGCGATGAAGAAGCGTACGTATAGTCAGACGATGCTGCGGTTGATAAGAACAACAGTTAAGGCGTTTTTAGTGCATCTAAAGATTATCTAGCATAACTGTTGTAACGTGCGTAATTTCAGCAAATTTGACAGATACAGACAGTTCCAGAGCTGTACTGTTAACACGTGCTGTAAACATCTGCGAGTCTCATAATTCGTATAAATTGATTGTTCAACATTCTATAACAAATGGGCTGAAACTATTGACTGGTAACACTCCACTACTGGTAACATTTGAATGATACATCCTAATGATGGTACCGGTTCAATTATGTAACGACCGATCATCTTCTAAAAACCTCTCTCTTATCTTCTTATCTGGCCGCGCTAAAAACCTCTGTATCTGCTGATTCTCGTATAATCGAATACCGTGTATGTCGTGGAGCATTACGTTGGATTATCTCCGGATTATCTTATTTCCAATAGGACGGTGCTAGAATAGAAAATACTAGAAAATGCTAGAATAGGATAACACTAGCATATACTAGAATATGCTAGAATAGGGTAACACTAGTATATACTAGGACATGCGAATGCGAATACGTTTAAGAATTTTAAAGTTTTTGAACTATTTTTTTAACAGATGTTACATACTGTAACATCTATTACGACTGTAATCCTCCAGATTTATGACCACAATTGTTGAGAAAAGTTAAGCAAAACTACTTAAATGATAAATGCAATTGTGTACAGAAGGTTACCAACATGTTTAAATAAGTCTCGAAGCTTCATCGCGTTTGGTTGTTAAGTTTATCAAGCCTCAAAACGTCACAAACCCTTGAGCCTCACTGCAGACGGGCTCGCCTGAGAAAACTATGGCTGTTCAACCCCAATTTTCCAAATCAACATAAAGTTTATTATAACCAAAGAGAAAAACAACAAATATTTTGCAACCAACTATCACGTTGGATGAAACATTGCTTCTAACATCTGATTGTCTAACATCTTCATGGTAAAATGAAAAGAAAAAAGGTTCAGCAATGCTTTACTTCTTTCTAGATTTGTTATCAAAACGAACTAATCATCAGAAGCCTACATTAGACGCAATTTACTGTTGATCTGCTATCAAATGTGTCCATCCTCCGTCATATCTTCGAAAGCTAGCCCTCCCGGCACACAACCTGTCCCTTATTTGCTGCCCGAACGTCTTCGCCGCGAACCACCGCCGGCACCGTGAACACGAACGTAAACAGTAACGTAACGTAAAGCTGCCGTACACGCACACTAACAACCCTAACGCACCGTCTCCCCCCCCCTCCTCCCTTCCCCTTTCGCGTATACCCCTTACGAATACTCCGTTGCACATGCAAATCGAAAGTAACTGTTGCGAATCCAGAACGAATCCAACGGTTTGCGATTTGCAATGTAAAGTGAAGCAAGCATTTTTCTTTTTCATATGACTTGGGCGGTGTTATTGTTGTTGCTCTCCACATACACCGGGTTTCTGGAGGGAGGGGGGGGGGGGGGCGAGGTGGTAAGGTTGGATGTAAAGGTGTGCGAGTGTGTTTTATTATCACTAGATTCATAGACATCGCTCCTCTAATGTGAACCTTAAGTCTGAAACCTTCCCTGTTTCTCGCCCGTCGTATCGTTCCCGTACTCCTAATGCCGTCCATTCGGCACCGATGTAAAATCCCCCGTTATGTCGAACCCGTACTACCGCCTGGTACGCGCGAGATTGCTCGAGGCACTCCAAACCGTACAAACCACCAGGCGTCTCCATCCAGATTCGGGTACGAAAAACATGTTTTTTCGGTGTGATCCACTTTCAATCCAAAACTCCCAGCGAGGCGGGAGCCCGGGCTGGACCGAGGGGTGGATCGGGTTTGTTTTCTTTTACGAACGATCCCTCCCCTCCCGCTGCCCCCACTCCGACCCCATCTCTCCTTCTTCTGCGAGAAGCGGTCGGGCTCTTACGCTTATTAGAATTAAAATGAGGTCCGGCTTCCGTATCTGATTGAACCGCTTTGTTGCGCCCGTATGTAACCGTGATTTACTGTCACCTCTCCCGCCCCACATTCATCGCGGCCCCACCTCACAGACGGAGCAGATCGCGTTCGTCACATCACTTTCAAAGCTTGAAAGCTCTCTGCAACCGAGCGCTGCAAAGAGTCTAACCCGCTTCGGTTTGTGGGCTGGCGCCGGCCCAATGGGAGCGACTAAGGGGAGAGAGGGGGAGCTAGCGAACCGGCGACCAGCCCAGCGGTCAGTGGAATTGTTTTCACTTAACCTAACCTATTTGCATTCACAATCACACGGCGCCGCTGCCCCGGCCACAGCTGGCCAAGGCAGAGAGCACCGGCCACAACGCCACCGGAGCGATCGGTGGCCGACCACTAAAATTCGTCCATTATTAATGAGACCCCACCGTGACGCGTACGTACGGTACGTACGAGAGAAAGGAGGGCGCGTCTACACGGCTCCCAGCGATGTTACGACCGATCGCTCGCTCGGCAGCTCGGTAGAGCGGGAGACGACGATCGAGATGCTGGAGAAAGTGTGCCTGCATCATAAGCCCCACCCCCGGTTCTCGCTGTGCGAATATGCATAAGTTCACAAACGCATCTGCCAACTCCCCCAACCGCGAACGGTGCGAACGATCGAGAAAAGCCGATCGAAGTCAAGTTCCCATTCGGTGGCGACCTCTTTCGTTCGACCCTTCTCCCACCCACCCGCAAAACCCCACAAGTGGATGCAGTTTTGAGGGCAGAAGAATCGGTAATGCCCTCAGTATAGCAGGCTCCTGGGCAGGGATGGACGATTGCAAATGTAAACACGGAAACTTTCCGTTCGGCGGCACATTCGGCTGCAGCACGTTCCGACCGGTCGTATCCAGTGATACCGGGTGCTGCCAGTGTAAATTAATAAGCGTAAGGGCCAATCTGCGCCTCGCGCGAACCCCCCGACCGGCACCGAAAACGGTCGCTCCGGTTGTCCAAAATAGCAAACGCTCCCTTTTCTCCATTTGCATGTCGCTTATCCACGGACGTGACGCTTGATTCGGGTCGTCCTCAGGTGTCCTGTGTGTGTGTGTGTGTGTGTGTGTGTGTGTGTGTTGGCGCGCCGCTCGCTTCTAGAAGCTGCATATCGTTGACCTTTGAGTTGGTGTGCTGAGCGAGCGAAGCGTTTCGAGCAGGAAGCGTTTCGAGAAACGCACGCACACACTCGCGCGTGCTCTTTCTGCTCCCAGGCTCCTTGGATTGCTTCGATGCAGAGAAGAAAAAAATTATCTCCCCGTTCCAATTCCCTTCCGAATTGACCTATGTTGGTTCTCCGGAAGGGAAAGGAGGGGTGGAGTGGGGGGGGGGGGGCGATCTAGCAACAACAGTAACGGAGGGGTGCGCTGGGTCAGAACCTCAATCCATAAATTGGGTGGCCCCATCCATCGCCGTAACTGCGTCGCCGGTAACTCGGAGACGCTGACGGCGCTGGTATCTCTGCCGAAGGTGGATTTGGGTGGTGCATACGGGTCGGATTTAAATGCCATGTGTGTGTGTGTGTGTTTTGTTTGGTTTCGGGTGCGCCACGGTTTTCCCACGGAGCTGTTTTGTTGTTGTTTTGGCCTAATTCCTCTCCATTCGTCCGCTTCGCATGCTGTTTTCTTCTGTTCTTTCCGGTCATTTGTTATGCCTTGTTTACCTCTTTACCGTGCACCGCAAGGCGTTGTCGGTCATAATCGGGATCGGACATTTGCATTTTTGACCTTAAAAAACAATTTCCCATTGTTTTGTTTCATCATCGTGTGGATGTTGTTGCGTTACGGGTTCCGTATAGATTGTTGTCCATTTTGTTTTGTTACGCGTTTTGCAAACATATCCAAGGACTATCTTCAATGTTTGTACATTTTTATGCTCTTATTTGTTATTTAATCTTTAAGTTATTTAATTTATTCAACAGGCTCACCAAAAAGGCTAAACTTCGATTAAAAATCAAAACTTAAAACTATCTTCAAAACTAACAAACAAAACTCAAACTTACAAACTAGAACCGAGCACCGTAGAACTTGGAGAGCGAAAAAAGAAGAGTAAACAAAATGTCAATAAGTATAAAGAGGTACCAAGGAATTAGGAGAGAGAATCGTTGTGGCTGTACACCCTACGGCGAGAAGGCAGAAATAGCAAGTCGTGGAAACGAAGATAATGCTCTTGCTATGTTGAAACTGGGTTTTGCACGTTTTGCATGTTAGAATCAACTACCCAAAAAAGCAGATTTATTGAGTTGTAGTTTCTCAAGTATCTATAAGACTATGGAGAAGAAGTAAGATTTTTAAATGATTACAACACTTATAGCTGTTTTTTTAAATATCACATTAATATTGTATAAACTGAAGTATTTATTCTGTCTTTAGTATATTTTTAAAAGAGATAATACAATAGCTACAGAACAGGTAAGCCTTTTATAAAATGGCAGTTTTACTTTTCAGAGCGAGTACCAAATATGATCTATTCCAAATATGATCCAAAGCTGCCAGTATTACAATAACAAGGATTCATTACTTGTTACTTTATGATACTTGATACTTTATGTGTCTTCTTTTGCACATTTGTTTTCTATGCAATTATTTAAGTTCTGAAAAGATAGAACTAATTGTCTTTAAAATGTGAAATGCAATTTTACATGTTAACCACATAAGTTTATAAGAAAATAAGGAACTATAATAATAGTACATTATGATACACAACCGATTTGGTCCACCTTTACCGCTTTCTTTCTTCCATCTCATCTTTCATCGTTACACGCTCACTCTTTGCTTTCTCTTTCACCCGAAAGCTCCACAACTCTCGGAGCGCTTAGCAGGCGGTGAAACACTGACCCAGAGCCGCCTGCTAAACCCATCTGATAAGGGTTCCTCCTATCTCCAGTTCAGGCGCGGCATATTTTATGTATATTTTTCTTCCAGCCCACGCTGGTGACGTCACCGAAGTATTGGCTGGTTGTTGTTAGACGTGGGTCGCCCCCACAGTGGCGAATCTACATAATCGCACGGTTAGTGCAGGGGATTTGCTCTCGCTCTTGGATGTTCGGTTCCTCATCTTCACCACCCTGCAGCTAGTTATGTTGGTACAGGCACGAGATCACGATTCTCGATGCATCCCACCGCAAGAGGGCGGCACGGTTTGCCACCCTGCCCCGCGATCACGTAACACTCGGATATGTGTGTTACTATTAGCATGCAGCATGATCTTAGCATGCTATCGTATGCGAAAGATTTGAATGGCACATGCGTTGACACTGTCAAAGACAATCGATGCAGATGGTATTCGACCGGGTAGCGGTTGAATTTGATTTCGAACGAACCGGACGAACCGGTAGGCTGAATCATTTGGTTTGCGGCGATCCCCACACGGCCGCGCGGAGGGATACCGCACAGCGATAAAAAGTGTATATATTTGTATTTGTATAAACGATTGATTGTGTTGAGAGAAAGTAATACGTTCACCCAGCCAAGCTTTTGTCACAATTAGTTGATAACGTCGATAAAGACGATCCACATAAAGATGATCGGTTGTGTAATGACCAACAAATTGTATACAATATATTGATCTTGCTTTCCACCATACTTGACTGTTTCTATCAATACCATGTATCGGATTCCAACGCTATCGGTATCTGACCGTTTTGCTTTGTTGTTTGCTTGGTGCGATTGATGAAGTGTTGGTAAGTCTCCCGAATGCACATCTGCCAATGCATTCGGTCGTACATTTCCTGTTGTTGTTTACTTCGTTGCGTAAACAAGTGAGCTGTTGTCTCGTGTCGCATAGGTCGCTTCAGTTGAGCCGGTGGGATGCATAGGTTGCATAGGATGGCAGTGGTCAGTGGTAAAGTGATACTGTAGATCATCATCAGCTGGAAGAAAATCTCAAGGAATTCATCCAGACGTAATGTGCGATGAATATGATTCAAGTAAACAAAGGTTAAATCTCGATTAAATCGATCAACTTATCTGTTGCCTGCATTGCTGCATATTGTGAAGGTCAATTATGTTCAAATCTTCGTTTAAGCATATTTAGCCACTCCACCAAATGCATCAAAATACATCGCTCTATCGATCACCTGTTGGCTTAATGTTAGCGGCACTGATCTTCACAGGACACATCAGGATTGCATCCATACTAACTGGCTAAAGTAATTAAGGTATAGTAGTGAGTGTTGAAGACCGAACATCATTCTAAACACCTTCCCCTAGCAGCATGTCTGAGGGGTGTCTGTGAATGCTGGAACTAAGAAAGTTCAGTTCTGTCAACGCGAGCGTAGTTCAACTATAATGTCATTGTCTGACTTGACCTTTGACCCAAGATGAGATGAAGTTTTGGACAACTTCATCAAAGCAATCATCTATCGGTCACCACAACTACCTCCAATTATAGATATTGATTTAAAGAAGGGATCATCCATTGGGTATTATCGGATTGTTATCGACTAAAACCTACTTGAGCTTTTCGCGACACATTTCCAGATTGCTCCATAACTCTAATGGCAGCTAATGAGGCTTTTCCAGTTTCTAAAGGTGATCTACTGCCTGCAGCGATGCCTAGTCATGTTTCTGAGCACCTGTACCGAATTTGTCACTGCTGTAGACGAGTTAGGAGTCACCGCGATGATTACTGATTGACTATTCCGAGTGCATCTTCAGCTGGTAATCATATCCTAAGACTATAAATGATCGGACGCATGAGATTTTTAAAGCTAACTCAAAGCTATCTCAACATCCGACATCCTTTAATGTTATATATCCACAATTATGTCTATTGAACGAGGTACAAACCAACATGCAACGAATGTGATAATCGATATCAATTAAAGTATCTAATGAAGCCACAAGTACTCTTACCAAAAAGCGATAAACAACTCAGAAAACGATACCGGTACGGTGATAGTCGTAAAGGAGTTTGAGCATTAAAGCGTATCATTTGTTTAAGTGACAGATCTCTGTCAATGCAAAGGTGTTGTTTGTGCCCAACGGAGCCGAAGATCACTTTCCGTCTGCGTGTTGATTTAATACGCCACCCCGTTGGGACGGTACGAACTCAAACTGTATTCCATCACCGGTGTCTGTTTTCTAGGAAGTCCTTTGTAGAGTTTGCGGGCCAGCGATAATCGTGTAGAACACAAACAAACAAGGTGTTTTCTCCTGGTGGCCGCAAGCCCATACACAGAGATGGATGCAGTGCAGTCGTTAGCATAGCACCACCGCATTCCGCGCAGCCTTGTTGTGAATCCGCCCACACACGCTTCCTGATTCGCAGATTCGCACTCCAACTTTCACCCGGGGAGCGTATCGGGGAGGCCCAAGTCTCGGGACCGGATATGCGCGAACCTTTCCGCGCATTGGTGTTTCCCGTTCCAACGTTCGTCCTTTTCACCTTGAGCGCGCTCGGTCCAGTACGTCCGGAATCGGCGAGTGGAGTGAATGGGAAGTGAAAATCAAACCAATCCCCCGGATTCAAATGACCGAGGCACCGTTTCGCTTTTATTTTGCAAATTCGTAACGATTGTCTTTCATATGCCTGTTTATTTATATTTTTATTCTTTGTTTTGCATCTTCTATTACCATCTTCTTGCTGCTTTTACCCTTTTCGCGTGTGCATTCTGTTTTGATGCGATGCAATGCTGCATGTTTTAAGTTTCACCAAACCGTCATGAATTTCTTACTCTTCTTGGTGCGCTTTCTCCATGTTTCCATGGTGTTGTTGCTGCTGCTGCTGCTGCTGCTGCTGCTGCTGCTGCTGCTGCTGTGTTAAAGGGTGCTGGCGCGCGCCTCTACTTAACATCCTAATTGACGATTCCAATGACAACGCGATGGCGCGTACCGCATCTCAAGCAATGAATCACGCGGCACTTACATAACAAATGGTAAAAAATGGTGGACAAATTGATATTGATCGGGTACGTTCGCCTCACACTCGACTGGGATGCCTTATACCATAACAGTAAAAACAGCTCCGATTCAAGATCATGATCGCGAATAATCTGCCCTCTGAGCAGCGTAAATCATAATTCACCACATCCACGCGCGTGTGTGTGTGTGGGAGTTATCCGGTCCGTTACGAAAATTTGCATCGCCGGCGGCCGGCTCACTTTACACCGAAGACAGTGAATGCACCGCCGAATGCAGCCCGGGGCGTGTGTGCAGCACACGTCGACAATTTCATTCCGATTCTCGTATTCGGCCGCATCCCGTTAGCTGCTCACAGAAACCCAAACCACCGTTGCGGTCGGCGGCACGGGACACCCACCCAAAACCAGCTAGATTCGTGGCGGGGGAGGACTAAAGCCGTTAGCGGTATCGCTCACGCAGTGGAGCAAACAAAAAATGAAGAAGATCAAGATCGGAAGTCGCACCGCCCTGGCAACGCAACATATGGGACGAAAACGCGACCAACCAACTCCGCGCCTACTAGGAGCCCGATCGTTCTGGTTCGGGAAGGCACAAGAAGACGCTCCCATCTGTCAGAACAGCAGTAGAAGCAGAATAGAACGAACGAAAATTGCGATCGATAAAAGGAATCGCAATACATTTTGCATAAGGATGCAAATTAGCCACACTTTTTGTAAATGAGATGGTACTGCTGCTGCTTCTGCTGCTGTGCCTGTTGCCTCTCTAGATAATGCTCACGTTCACTCCTTTCCGGCGTTTGCGGAGCGGTTTTCGTGCGATTTTCTTATCCAATCATGCCGCCCATCTGCTTCGGGCCCCCCCCCCCCCACCACACCAAACGGGTTCCCCAACGGAACTCGGAATGAATTTACACATTATACAACAATGATATTGAGCTAGGGCTAGCAAAGGCAAAGGCTGCCCCCAAACGGTGCGAAGTGTACGTGCGAAGTGTAGCGAGGATATGCAGTCGACGGGGCTGGGCGTCAGGGTTTGAAAGGCATTCGATATTCACTGAGTTTGTGATGTTGCGGTGAATTTTAAGCAAATTTCTGAAGTCTGCATTATAATTCATTTCATACGTGTGGAAGAAAATAAACAAAGTTTGGGTTAATTTTTAGATAGAAAAAAAACTAAGACAGCGTATAACGATGTCCTTTCGGTGCTTTTTTATATAAAAAAATGCTTAATCCTGGATACAATACTCAATATCATGTTACACAGCTCTAATATCATGGCTTTATTACTTAAAATGTGGCCATTAAAGCCCTTAAAATGGTATAAAGTAGTGAAAGTTCAAATAAGACAGTAACGCCATTAAAACAACAGAATGCATGTGCAAATGATCGAAAAGAAATGTTGCATGAGTTGGTTGACTTGGCAAAGATATCTAAAAAAAAGTATTAGACATTTTTATGGAACAGTGTGACGGCAATACTTTACAGATCCTAATAACACTGACAGGTTCTCTGATTTTTATAGCATTTCCTGCCTTTATCTTAATCTTAACCAGGGGCTGCTTTGTTGAAGATGACGGTGTACGATCAAGAGACTAGGTCTGCCAGGTTGTGATTCAAGTAAATAGGACGAAAAATGTATTTAAGGACTATCCCGATGTCTGGCAAAATGGTATATAGACATCAAAATCTTTACGTCCCTGCTCGCCATAATGTCGCGGATGGAATTATCCAAAAACCGTTCGATCATCGTGGTAATCTCCAAAAAGGAACATTCGAATCCCACGCAGCTATGTACCTTAGACTGTGCTAGATTTTAACAAACTTCCCAATAGCTTGTCATAGGAATGATATAGGTCGGTAATAAAACGCGCCTTCTAGAACATCAGTAGGCATTTTGGCTAGCAGATTTACCTTCTCATTGTCAAGAACTCCACAGTGTCAAGGGAACAGGACGAACGATATGCGAAACGCCTTGTATAATACTGATCTTTGCATCTCGAAGGTTTCGGTTATTGAACAATCTTAATCATATATATAACTTTTACTGACTTTAGTGCTTCTCTAGAGAGTTTGTATTAATCATTTTGCCATCAATACAAACGTAGCACTAACCCACGAATGAACACTAATCCAGTACTAGTCCACTACTAGAATGAAGGATGCATTGACATGCAATACACATAAAGTTTCAGTAACTTAATCATGCCACTAGCAAACTGATTGACTTAAGTAAATCCCAAGCTTTCGTTTATGTTACAAAAATTGCTCTGTTGTTAGTTTTTGAGTAAATACACTGAATGAAAAACATCAAAAGATCGTGCGAGAACATATTGAAAGGTATGTCGATCATGAACTTGCAATCCAAATCCTTACACAGCCTGACGCATATTGTGTGTCGCTTGCATAAAGCGTTCCAGTCGGACGACCAACTCGGAATCTACCTCTATTCTCAGCTTGAAACCTACGATCGCCGCAATCTCCGTTCGTCAACCGATTCGCATCGATGTACGCAATCGTGCAGGCACGGTTAATGTTGTTACCGCGCAGCAAACCCTGCATCCGACGCCGTTCCGCCCGTTGTCGGACCGGCACGCTAGCGGTCGTGCAATTCTTCCGCAAACAATGCACACACACAACTTTCACGATCCGGTTCCGGTGCACCCTCCGTGGGTCCGGGCGCGAATGATAATGCACGCACCGCCCGCCCGCCCGCCCTGCACCCTGCGTTCGTCCGCCCAGCGCGGTAGTAACTCATTCAGAAATCCTTGAATCCTTGATCAACCACCGTAGGCACATTTAAATACATCAATGCATTTGGCGAGAAGAAACCGCGCACACGCGCGTACACTTCCTTCCGTTTTGTTTGCTTTTTTGTTCGGCGCCGCTGCTAGCTGGGTTGAAATTAAGTGTTGATTTCTCTTGTCTTCTTTCGCTCTCGATCGTGTGCACTTCATGCCCCTGTTTGCTGCCGTGGCGATTGCCCTTGAAATGCTGAGATCAGGAGCGGTTCCATTCAGCTGGAAATATTGGGTCGCACCCCTTGGGAGGGTGATGTAGGCTGGCGGTTGCTTTGGAGCGCACTTGGCGCGTGCGTGCGTGCGTACGTGCGCATCCGGTCTAGCGTCGGGCCCATTCCGCCATACAGACTTGCAATTCATGTAATCGTCATCCACCTCGTAACGGCGTTACACAGCCCGTGGCATAGTAACCGCTGGGGTGACGCTGGGGCGCATACACCACCCTACAAACTAGGCTAATCGTCTCGTCAAAGGACCGTCCCTCCGGAAGCAGATCGCCATTCTAGAGGACAAGGACAAATGAATCTTTTTTTCATCGAAATTCCGATCCCATGCGCAGCAACACCAGCTTGCAAAGGGCTCTCTCCCCCTCCCGAGCGTTAGCCAATCAGTTCAAGTGTAATTTATTCAACCTACAATCCGAAATCGAATCCCCAACATCCGGACGCCCAACGAGACGACGGTGGACCTTTGCCAACAAGCGACCAGAACGGCGTCCAAAATTCCAACGTCTACGCCGGTTTTCGAAATGACGGACAGGAAGAGGGGGAGTGGAGGAGGGGGGGGGGGCGAAGGCGCCGACGGGTCAGCCGGGAAGCAGCCGCCGGGTACTACTTTACAATTTTCAAAGTCAATGTATACGCACTTAAACTTTGCGCGGCGTGTAAAGCGCGTTGCGTGCCGTATGGCTAATGCGCCGGAGGAGCGTCTCGTGGAATCATGCGTACACGCACGTCCGACGGAAGCAGCGTGCGAGACGTAGAACGGGCGCGGATACAAGCACAAGGGTGCGCATTTCATTATGATTCCATCGCGCCTGCTATGGTGTTCCCAGTGCCGCCAGCGGACGATGCTGCACCGAAACGGAAATTGACCTTAAATGATTACTCACATTGCATGTGGCTTCCGCTCGCCTCGCTTAAGCTACATAACGCATCACGAGGCGGTTGCGGTGAAAAGGAAAGGAAACAGGATCGCAACGAAGTAGCGGTGATGCGGTTTGTCACTGATGAAAATTTATCAGCACACTACCACACTCGGAGGGCAGCCTCACAGAAAAAGGGAATAAAATGCCTAATTTCGGGTTGCCGGTCGCCATATGGAGAACCCGTTACCAACACCAATGCGCCAGCGGATGCGATTCGTCCTACCCAATCCTGCCCTCGATCCTGCTTGGTCCTCTCCCGCAGGCTCCAACTCTACCTAAGCACACATCACACGCATTGATAAAAATTCAAATTATTCTCCCACTCTACAAACGCGCGCACTCACATTCACACGCTCCTTTGCCACAGCTGGTGAGCGAGGGAGTGCGAGACGCGGGTGTTCGGTTTCGGGCATGACATCTTCCGGACAGGCCCTGCTTGCTTATTCATTCATCGGAACCGAGCTCTTGGCAATGGCATTGAATAAGGATAGATTCGTTCGTGATTCAGTATACAGCTCGCATAATCGTACAGCTGCTCGTTGCTGATGCCGAACGGCGAGCCGGCGGTGAAGCTTTGGCTCTGGCTCGCACCGTCACTCCGAACACTTCCGGCAGCATGATCCAGCCAGAAGGTTTCGAGCGCCGGCGGCAGCTCCCGGTGCCAAAACTGGGCGAACCGCGCCGACGCCAGCGTATGCATGAAACGAAACGAAGAAAGGTGTAAGCGATGGAAGAAAGCGGCGTGGTACTTGCTCGCGGCTGCCTGAGCCGCGTATTACGCTGTTGCAACACAAACCTTGGCCGTATGACGGATATGGTCGTGGCAGAGATGATCGTTCCGGCACTGGGCGCCTTTGGCGGCCGCGGCCAACTGGCGCCGGCAAGCGTTGCCCCGGCTGTCCGGGGCCACCACTTGCCGGTAGTAGATGCGCATCAGCTCGAACCGTGCCACGTGATTGCGATTGACGGCGAGCGCCTGCCCGACGCTGCCGAGCAGCGTCTCGATGCCGGCCCGCACCCGCCGGATCTGTGCCGTGTTGCGGGCCTCTATGTGGTAGATCAGGGTCAGCACCATACCCTCCACGATCCGGATGGCGGTGTGGACGTTGATCGTGGAGTCGTGCACGCCCAGGGCGAAGTATTCGCGCAGCAGCGCCAACCAGTTGTCGGCCGCCACCCAGGCACCGTACCGGACGCACCACAGCCAGAGGTTGGCGAACAGTCGCGCGCTCGCAAACGTGTCCCGCTGCGCCGGGAAGGATTCGCGGTTCTTGAAGTAGAAGTTCTCGCACCGCCGGTACGACTCGATGCAGCAGCTGGTGTCGAGCAGCACGTCCAGGCAGATCGCGTAGTACCAGATGTGCCCGGTGCGGTTCTGCTGGTGCACCAGCAGCTTCTGGAGCGTCCAGAGCGTCTGCACCGTTTCGGCGATGCGTCGGTGCGATAGGAGCAGCTCGCACAGGATCGGTATGATGTCCCATTCGCTCGACTGGTGCTGCAGCTTGTCGTTGATGTGGAGCACCACTTTGCCGAGCTCGATCGAGAGTATCTTCTTGGATCGCAAGGTTCTGAGAGTGGGTTACAACATGGAGGGTGGACAGTAAGGGGTTTTGATTTTGGGGCAAATTTACAAGAGCAAACTTACTGACAAAGAAACAGAGCCGTGTAGTAGCGAACGACCGCATCCAAGTAGTCTGCGTCGATGCGACGTACGTTCTCGGCTACTAGTTCCAGCGAACGCTCCTGCATCCAGGCAATGCTTTCGGAGAATCCTAAATGATAGGCTGAGACACACAAACACTGTTGTAGTGTTGTTCCAAGTTCATTTTTTACCTATTACTTACCCGTATGAAATAGGTTCGCAAAAGACTTCACCAACACCGTACTACCCTTCCGATGGCGTAGGGCATGCTTAAGTCCCCAGACCGCGGCCAACGCAGCACGATCCCAGTCGCGTAACTTCACAAACAATTTGTGCATACCATTGAAACAGCTTGCAATCTGTGACACGATCAGGCTGTAGAAAAGTCCTTTTCTGGAGGACGGTTTTCCATTTCTAGTAGGATCGAGAAGTCGTTTCACCACTGACAGGTAGTAGGTGCTCTTCAGCCGAACGAGAGATCTTTGGAAGAGAGGAAGTTAGAAAAATACATAAAATATTTCCGATTGACGTGATCGAGGTTGAAAGCTTACCGTTGGCGAGGAAAAGCCATACCCATCGTCCGAGAAGCTCGGTAGTACAGCTCAAGAGCACGCTCGAATTGGCCCAGGCAGTACTTACCTTTAGCCTCTGTCGTATAAAGACGGCCCTTTAGGTACGTGACAAGCGCTACATTCTCCGCTGTATCAATTTGCTGAAAAAAGTCATTATTCGTTATCAACTTCTGGATGAGAATTCTGAACTGCATGTATTCTAGCACAATGCAAATAGAACAATAGAGTACCGGCATTAGTTTTCCGGCTGCTTCGAGTATGGAGATAGCTTTCGGGATGTTGGACATTTTGATGCAGATTCGGGCCCACTCTATGTTAGCCTCGATGCATTTCTCCAGCAAACCAGCGCCTTTGCTGTGTAACACTATCTCGCTGAACATGCTGTACAGGATCATGTTGCAGTTGCAGCTGACAAAACTGTACGCCCCGTAACTCAGCACCGGAGCCCGTCGCGTTGAGCTACGGCGCCTTCGGAAGCAGTCAAACATCATAGATTCTTGAACGAAACAGAAAAGTGTGTAAAATGTGAGATTTGCTAAAACAGCAAAGGGAAGCTACTTACGTTGCGAGGAGTATAGTGAAAAACGCTGAAAAGGAATTTGAGAGTAAAAATGAAGGATTAGTGACGGTAGTGCCTAAATGATCTACCATATGGCAAAGGGTCGAGAAACACACTCACGCTTGAACTATTCTGTAGCAATATTTCATTCGCTTCGCCAGATTCTTCCGCTCTCCGGCAGTCAGTCTGTACCTCGTACGTTTCTTCACTGCTCATAAGGTTTCTAAATGGCGTAGCTCCACAAGAGTTACATCTAGAACATCGTTCGATAAATGCTATAGTACTTGTGCAACGTAACCTCTTGACACTCACTTTGCCTTACTTTCTCGTTTCGCTTTCAATAAACTCTAGCGCGTTGCTGTGATATTGTTTCTTCTGTTCCTCCGTCACCAAGTTGTACACGGTGCTGTGAAATTCGCGAGAATTGAACTTGGAGTAGCCACATACTGCGTACTTGGGTAGATCCTTGCAGGTTCCTATGAAAATGGAAATCGAGTGCGTTTTACAAACGTCGCAAAAAAGACACCCGTACATAATACGTACGATCAATATCAAGCGCAATACACGCACATTCTCCACGGCCCAGCCAGCCGCTGTTGACATTCTTTTGCGCCAACCGGAAGCCCTCGCTAAAGTCTCCGATGGCGCACGATAGAATTTGAAGGTCAAACAGTTTCTTCATTGCTTTGCAAGCGAGTTCGGAGAGATGAGACACATGCGGCCCAGACAGCCAGACAGACGAGAAAAAGTGAGGGGAAATAGGGTAAGCAAGTAGACAATTTCGGTAGCCCGCCATTGATCAGCAATGGTAATTGACCAAGCGACCGAATTTGTGTCCGAGTCCGTCTGCTGCATCTCCATGCAGCACTAGACGAATTTCAAACGAAACCGATTCCCTCGTGTAGTAAGAAACGTTTCCGCACCCACCTATACACCTTGCACTATCCATACCTACCGATAGCAACGTCCCATTCACTCTCCGTGGCCATAGTGTACATCAGGGAAGCGCGCAAAAACTTCTGCCCCAAAAAGGCAGCACATTTGCATACGAGCTGCTCGAACGCGGACAGCGAGTCGTACAGCATCAGATGAAACGCTTCCAGGTTGTGGGAGGTGTAGTAATCCTTCGTATCGACCGCTTCCGTCAGGTAGGCAACGTCCACGATCTTGTTAAACAGCGAGGGTGTCTGATCGCCGGGATAGTGCAGCGGATCACCAACTTCGAATGATGTCTCGAACAGTCGCCAATCGGACAGGGTCGGGCGAAGCGTGGAACTGGACTTAAGGCTATCCCGCTGCAGGAACGACGACTCGCAGAATACGTAGCCTTCGGTCTGCGCCTCGCAATAGCCCATACGCTTTACGCGCAGGATGCCACTCTGACGTAAGCAAAGCAAGAACGTGTTGATCCATCCCGGGTTGCCGTTGCTGATCGTATGCAGGAGCCTAATGAGACAAGCATGTGCTGTATCAAATTAGCATATTTCTAGGAATCGAAAATGATGTACATTACATCACATTTGAGCAGACACATCGTCTTATTTTGCTTTCCGTCAATAGCAAACGTTAGGTTGGGTTACACTATAAGTAGGATTTAAGATGTTTATGTAAACCTTAACGGTTCAACAAATTATTAGTAAAGAAAAACTAAAACCTATTCTTCAGATAGACACGTTGGTGCTGTCGCGCACATATCGAATCTCCTTTACCCATCACATTCAGCATTGCCAACTGTGCAGACACTTTACTCCGTACCCAACAGCCTTTTGTCTATGCCAAACATGGAACATCCATCATCCATTTCAATGGTAACGCATTTCATTTGCTGATCAAAGACTGATGGCGAGAACGAAATGCATATCATTAAAAAAGAGAAAACTGTATCCATGCAACATCGTACTGGAACTACTACGCCACCATATGCAAATTGATAGTTACGGTGTCTCGCCAGGTTCGACTACCAAGATTAGCCCATGTTTGGCGTCTAGTCTAGGTAAGTATATTCGCTGGAGTTAACGGTAACCGTAGCATTGTTGCATGACCGTTTTCCAACGAAATAGACATCTAGCTCAGGCAGTTTCTAGCGCGCATGTCGTGTGGTAAGCAAGCAACTCTTTTTAGCAGGCGCATCCTAACCCATCCCGTGCGGTGACGAAACGAATGTATCCATTTGCACTGTATTCTTTTTCCTAATTGCGTGCAAATATATGCATTCACGTTCGCGTCTCCATTCTACACCTCCAACCCGGGTTCCTATGGCCAATTTTGCATGCTACCTCCGCAAATGTTTGCTCTCCCCAGCGGGGTGCTAAATAGGCGATTATAAAACATCACCAGCGGAGTGTGCGCCCTTCTAAGTCGTCACGTGCGGTACGCCGGCAGCACATGGGCAGATTGTTGTCCAGCTGTTGATCCAGAAACACGGTTCGAAATAAAAACAAATAATTTTAGGCACCCCGCCCCGGTGGCGACACGTGATCAACTCGTCCCCAATCGAAGCGGGCATTTACAACACCCGCGCTAGCATTGGGCTCGAACGGAGTACCTCCTGCCACACTTCTTACCTCTCCAGATCCAGCGGAATAGCATTAACGTTCAGAAACTGGCAGGCAACCGCTTTGTGGAGTAACGTTTCGATTGGCGGCAGTTTGACCTGGCACACGTGTGGGCTGTCGAGAACTCGCACGCGTATCGGGCTTAGCCGCTTCTGGTAGCCCACCGTTAGGACCGTGATGATTTGCGGCATTTCCCAAATAACGTCAAACAGATCGAACGATTCATCATCTATGAATTCGGCATCGTCGATAATCAGTACCCAGAGATTTTGGAAAGTCTGTTGGAAAAGGAAGCCATAAAAAATGCGTTGAAGTGCGCGGATCGTTTAAGCGCCCAGTAGGTATGCAATGTGCATTACACGCGTTACGCGTAACGCCACCTACCTTCTGGCAAAGAAATCTGAACAATTCTTTCCGTACGGCATCCCTGTCGGCCTGGTTTAAGCCAGCCGTTGCTTCCGTTTGGACAAAATTCGTGCCAAGAACCTCGTTCAGCAGGGACAAATGCTGCTCCATCTTATGCTCCCGCAGGTACAGCTTCATGCGGTTTTGCCTTGCGACGGTTGTTATCGTTTCGGTGAATCCGAGCGGTCGTGATAGGCAAAGGCTTGCCGCAGAAAACGGTTTCTACAAATATTTGGGTTTAGGTAAATCTTCATACGCAATCACACAACAGTGCACACGCATGCCATACCTTTGAATCTTTTAAACTGAGCGAGAAACATAACGAACTTATATGCTTGTTACGTAGCGCAATGTAGAAGAACTCGTTCATTAGACGCGTTTTGCCCATTTGCGCCTCGGCCCGTATTAAAAGACAGTTCTGGATCCACTGAACGTTGGGAATATCGATAATACGGGCATGCTGTGCCGTTTGCTGAGCTATCACCATACCGTCCTCAACCATTTCCTGAAAGATTTCGATAAACTGATCTCGATCGACCAGCGGATAGTTGTAAACCATCGGTTTTAGCAGCTCGCGTTCTCTGTGTGAAAGATGCAGATGCCGATAAGATTTGCACGGTCTCTACGAACAGCGCAACTTACGCAATAAACTCCCGAAACTCATAAATCGGTCCAACGTTGTGCAGGCCTTTCAGTTGTATGGCATCTTGCAAGGTAAAATGTGCCGGGTCCAGCTTGCTCATCATGAACGTACTCTTATCGCACGTCACCTTGTGCGGGTAGGCCATCATTAACCGGGCCGCCTTATTGACGTCTACTCCAATTGCGGAGTACTCGCGGCGCACCGTATGTCCTACGATACCGCAGTACGCCATACCGGTCGTGACACCGATCGAGGCGGACAGGATGGAAGGGTTCTTCGCGTACCTTTCCTGTATTTCGCACGCACAGTGCAACGCAATCTGGCTGTCCATTTCGTGCTTCAATCCACGCAGTCCGAAAATGATTAAAAACATCGCATCCTTGTCGAAGAGCGACAGTTTGTTTACGATTCCTTCATGTCCTTCGACAATTCTGCAAAAACAAAATTTAATAAGAGGAGTAAATGGTTTTTGAGCATTCGGCTTACGAAAAAAAACATACTTGCAAACTGTGGTAAAGATGGAGTTAATTTCCTTAATCAATTCAACGACATCCCTGGGCTTTAGCACAATGTTCAAAAACACCGTCACAATTTGGCGCATTTCGGTTAGCAGCTGCAGTGGTTCGTTATTTTCTACTGCGTTTAGAACAGGTTTAATGAGAAATTTTTGTAAGGAAGTTGCCACAGAGTGTGGTGTGACGTATTTGAGTCGGGGACGAACTAAAAAGAAAGAGATGTAGTGCATCGTTTGGCAATTGATGTGGAGCCATTGTATGCCTTACTGGCGAGCATTTCACTATCAATTTTTATAGCATCGTCCTGTTCCAACAGATCTTCACTATCTTGATCGTCCCGGTAGGATATTTCGGCAAAATTTAACCGCTTCGTTGATCGCCAGTAACTGGTGAATCCTTTTATCTTAAGATGCATCCTATCGGGACACGGTTCCCAAAGATACTCGTTGTCGTGAATGTAACTCCATGCTACAAATACATTTGGAGAAAACTTATTTGCATTAACAGCAAACCATGCGGTTTTAGGTAGCTACCGTAGTAGGTCACAATGATGTCCCCTGCCAGGGCGATTCGTTCTGCCAATTTCACTTTCCACACCGGCTGCCCGGCGACGATGTAGTGGGAAAAGGTTTCATTTCCCACGAGTGAGAAGTGTACCTCACCAGCCGAAATGGCAATCTTGATTCGTAACGTCACACCGACGTCCGTTTTGTAGCGCCCGTAGGAAAGTTGGATGATGATCGAAGTGTCGATCGCCCGGTGGATCGCGTCCGGTAAGGACACGGAGGAGTTGGCTTTGAACAGCACCAGCATGGCATCACCAGAGAATTTGAGAACGTCCCCACCGTGTCCTAGGATTTCGTGTACGATTCCACCTAGGTACGTATTCAGCACTTGCGACAGTTTTGACGCACCACCGTTCTCGGGTTTACTGTACAACTCTGAAAGATCGGTGAAACCTGGGAGTAAAATAGAAGCGATATAGTAGAGCTAAAGGGCATATGTAAATTCATGTTTCGCTTCTTCAAGATACGTCAACTTTGATATCATATTTGAAGCGGATTCGATATTATATTTTATTTTGGTCATATAGATTCATCGTCTCTATAACTGATGCTCCAGCTTTTGCAACTGATCTGGCCATTGCCCATCAAGACACAACATAACAGACTTGATGTTAGACATTTCTTCGATCATGACTGCTAACGTTCGCTTATATAACAGTGAATTGTTGGTTTAGCAATGAAAACAATCTATGAATCTATCTATCGCGGGATGAAGATTATGTGAGAATTAGTGTTAAATCCAAGTGTAGTGAACCTAATTTGCTCGCAAGTGTTATCAACGACTGATCATTTATTCCTAATACTCTACATATAAATGGTAATTTGGCCATGGTTGATACCAAATTCATTGATTATTTAATGTGCAAAAAGCAATTCAAAATATAATTAAAAAATAAAAGTAAATTAAAAATATAAAAGCACATGATAATGTTTGACTTCATCAGTGATCTGATGGTCGAGCGCACAACACATGCATGCTCTATTTCTTCCAGAATGTATTGAACGGATCAACGCTCCAGAATCGATGCACAATCCTATTGCCACACTATATGAGTATTCATATGTAGGTAATAATAACATCTGAACTAAAGCATTCTATCGTACATAATTCCTCTACCATTGCCCCCCGCCCACACACACACACA
>KB673090.1:119193-147021 GCA_000349145.1 Anopheles dirus
ATCAAAATGATTAGAGAGGAGGTGCATTCTTGTAGATCAGTTAGACTTCGGTGTTTTAGAAAAAGCAGTAGAAAAGTAGTAATATTAGTTGTCGAATCCGATACGTTTGGTGAAGTGTGCGTGTGTGTACGAACTTCCATCACGGCCGGTTAGAAAACATTACTTTGCTGAAAAAAAAACCCGGTTGCATGCTATGATTCCACCTCCTCTTTCATCACTTTGGTCTGCCTCGCGATAAAAACGCGCGCGACGGAGCAGCGACACCGGCTAATCGCGGCCGATCACTCCGCGACGAACGGATTCGAGCACAAACAAAATAAAACCCAGCATCTCCATACCGGTCGGTTGCACGTACGCTTTCCAGCAATAAAGTGCTGGGGTGAGTATTTTCGAATAAATTGTGATTTGTGAATTAATCTTACAAATAGAAGTGTTTGCGAAACCGCGCAGAGGTAAAAGTGTTCCACCCAGAAATGCAAACAAACGTTCTTTTCGTCTATCGGCTGGCTGGAAGCGTGATTCTCGTTGTCAAGGTCATTTTAGCGTCGCTAGGGGGGATTCCAGCCATCTTCGATGAGCGAATCTCGCTGTTTTTTGTCGCTCCCTCCCTTTGCCTTGATCAATTACGAACAAATGCTGCGTCACGGTCATGCTCAAAATGAATCTATTTTGACCGGTGTGCAGACCGGCGGTTTTTTTCGTTATTTTCTTGCAAAAGCGTGAACAACTTCATTATATCAATTTTATCCGATAGTTACATAACATGCAGTTGTTTTTCCCCCGCTTCACTATGTATCGTTGCATGTTGTGTGCACTTTTCAAGCAATGTCAGCATGATCATTACAGTCACAGTTTGTTCGTTTATCGCTCTTATCGCACATTTCGGCTTACTTGCCGCTGTGTGGTCATAGGCAAGGTTTCAAACTGATTTTCTATCTGCTATTTCTTCATTCCAGTTTTAGAGGCACGCGCAGGTGGTGTTCACTCCGTCGTCCAAGATGGGTTTCTGTGGGAAGGTGCTATTTGTGGTTGTTTCGCTGATTTCCGCCGTCGTTTTCAAGCAGTACCGTGAGCTCGCCGCCCCATTGCCGGTGCCGGAGCTTGATCTGAAGCGGTACTGGGGACCGGGAGATGTGAAGCAGTACAAGGAGGATACCGCCATCAAACCGTTCACGGTGTCGTACGGAGAGCCGGTAATCGAGAAGCTTCGTGCGAAGCTGGATGATGTTCCCACACTTACGCCGCCACTGGAGGGGACCGCCTTCGAGTACGGGTTCAACACCGACCGGCTGAAGGAGATTATCAAATACTGGCGCACGACGTACCTGGGTAAATGGGGTGAACGTGAGAAATACCTCAATCAGTTCCCGCATTTCCACACGCAAATCCAAGGCTTGAACATTCACTTCATCCACGTGAAACCGAAAGTTCCCGCCGGCACTAAGGTGCTCCCGGTGCTGCTACTACACGGCTGGCCTGGATCGGTGCGCGAGTTCTACGATATCATCCCGAAGCTGACGACCAAGTCGAAAGATAAGGATTTCGTTTTCGAGGTGATCGTACCGAGTCTGCCGGGGTACGGGTGGTCGCAGGGAAGCGCCAAGAAGGGTCTCAGCCCGTCCGAGGTGGCGATTGTGATGAAGAACCTCATGAGCCGCGTCGGATTCGAAAAGTTCTACATTCAGGGCGGCGATTGGGGATCCCTGATCGGAAACGTCATAGCCACTTACTTCCAGGAAAATGTGTTGGGTAATTATCAAGCGTGTGAAATCCCTCGAGGTAGCAATCAATTAATAGGTCGATTTAATTCTCAACATTCCAGGCGTTCACTTGAACATGTGCTCCATCATGACACCGCTGTCGTGGCCGAAATCGATTCTGGCTTCCTTCCGGCCGTCCCTGTTCATTGACGAACGATACACCGAGTTCTATTACCCTCTGGGTAGTAAGTTCGCTAGCATGATCGAGGAGTCGGGTTACATGCACATTCAGGCCACGAAGCCGGATACTATCGGTACGGCGCTGCAGGGTAATCCGGTCGGACTGGCTGCCTACATTCTGGAGAAGTTCTCCACCTGGACCAATCCGGCCTATCGCAATCTGCACGACGGTGGGCTGGAAAAGTTCTACAAGCTCGATTCGCTGCTGGACAACGTGATGATCTATTATCTGACCGACAGCATCACCACCTCGCAGCGCATTTATGCGGAAGCATTCGGGAGCGAAGAGTTGAAGAAGGAAGTGGATCGCATTCCGACCGTGGTCCCAGCTGCCTGCGCCAAGTTCCGCCACGAGCTGTTCCAGCAGATCGATTGGGTGCTTAAGGATCACTTTGTCAATCTGGTGCAGGGCAACCATTTCGATGACGGCGGTCACTTTGCCGCCATGCAACTGCCGGACGTGCTGTACAAAGATTTTGTGACGTTTATTGCCTCGCTGCAGAAGTAGAACGAGAAGGTGCTGTAGCGGTAACAGGTTTGTTCCTTTTGTATTTGTAATAAAAAGTTCTCTCTTTTTCGGAGTGTCGAATAAAAACAAAATGTTTCTGTTTTCATTCGTGTGAAGCGTGCATCAGCAGTTGATAAAACCGATAGAAAACGACGGACAGTACACACTAAAGCTTTACTCCTTGATAAGGTGCCGTTATCTTTGGAGTATAAATATGCAACAGCCAACGGGCAAAGGTTGAACTGGGCTGGGTTAAATAAATGGACAAAAATTAACCACACAAATATTTAAAAATGCTTTAAACCAGTTAAAAACATGATTACATTAATGTGATTGATGTCAAAAATCGAACTCCCGAAAGTAGTAGTTTCACCTTGATCGCCAAATAGTTTTGCATTTTTTTAACCGTTTTAACCATCGAGTGTTTCCCATTGTTCTACAATGGCTTCAGCACGAGTTCAATTAACTCCGCATCTCGCACGCTTATCATGCTACCCCTAACCCATGACGCTGCGTTATTCCGTAGGGGTAAATAAAAACTCTACTCGTATCGGTCCAAAAACACCACCCAAGTGTAGTTGAACGTTAGTTATGGGGTACACATGTTCAGTGTTTGTTCGTAGGACGTGTCAGTTTGGCAAGTTGCAAATATTTTCCGGAGATCGCTATACCTCTTCGCGTTTAAATATTGGGGGTACGAGACAAGGAAATCTTTAGGAAACTTTAGAATAAAACCCTAACACAAGTTTCGAATTATTTCATCCATTGAGTATGGGTTCAATAGCATCCGTTTGCCGGAATTGTTTCACAACTGGCATGATCAGTACATCTCGAGATGAAACTTGGAATCATGAACCAATTTGAAACCGTTTGCCACACTTTAAAACACAAAACCAAGCAGACATTCACTAACATCACGTACTTGCACCTACATGATGACATGATCCCACTTTATACTGAATCCTTTTTTGGCAGAGGTTTTTCTCACCTCATTGAACGTCTCGGACACAAGCGATTCTTCATGCACGCAGAAGGTTGGCAAGCGCTTATTGCAGACATGATAGGGATATATTTTCCGAAGAGTGTTTTAGGAACACAACAGGTGAAAATTAAAGTACAAATTCCAGCTGAGCGTCGTGATTTCAGGTATTCATCAATCTGGTTGCAGTGCTGCATGATCGTTAGGCACTTTGAAAGCAATGATCGCTCTTTCTTGAGAAATGTTGCAGACATTTGACCTTATCGCCTTCCACCGTACTGACACTGTACCAAACATGGGGAGCTTTTGGGAATTCCTCACCAACACAACGTTCGTATTTTAACGTGACTCAAACTCATACGCTTTTATCTAATTTAGATTGATAAGCTTATTTTGTTATCTCAAAGCTAGTGGTGCCAATCCACGCCCAGAAGTTGGAATTACCGGTGTCAGTAGCATTTCACGGTTGCATCTATGTAGCAGCAATGGGTCTGATAGCACGCGCCGGTCTGATCTCGTTCGGTATAGTTATCGCTCTGGGGTATAGGTTCTACCAGCAGCTCTCGGTAACGCCACGTGTACCGAGTAATATCGATTTTTACGAATACTGGGGTCCCGAAGGTGGTGACCCGTACGGAGACAGTTTGGAACAAGTGCCGTTCAACATATCCTACCCGTCCGAGGTGATTGAACGACTACGAAAACAGCTGTACGATGCTCCGACACTTCCTGCCCCTCTCGAAGGCACGGCGTTTCAGTACGGGTTCAACAGTGAACGCTTGCAGGAAATTGTGCAGTACTGGCGATCGGATTATTTGGACCGCTGGGATGAGAGAGAAGCATTTTTAAATCAATTCAAGCACTACAAGACCACCATCCAGGGTCTGGAGATTCACTTCATTCGCGAGACATCGGATGCGGTTCGTAATCCGAAGCGGATTGTACCGTTGCTCCTGCTACACGGTTGGCCTGGATCGGTGCGAGAGTTTTACGACATTATTCCGATGCTGAGCAATCGGTCGAGTGATAAGGAGTATGTGTTCGATGTGATTGTGCCTAGCTTGCCTGGATACGGTTGGTCCCAGGCAACATCGAAGCCGGGACTTAGTGTCTCCAAAGTGGCGGTAATTATGAAAAATCTTATGTCACGATTGGGCTACAGGAGATTTTACATCCAGGGCGGAGATTGGGGTGCCGTTATCGGAAATGTTATGGCCGTGCTGTTCGAAAAGGATATCTTGGGTAGGTATAGCGTGAAAATATTATTCAAAATATATTTTAATCAAAATGTTTCCTCCCAGGCGTTCATCTAAACATGTGCATGGCAAGTAGAAGTCCGTTGATGATGGCCAAAACTTTGATCTCCGATCTCGTACCGAGCTATTTCATTGAAGAAAAGTTTATCGATTTTTACCACCCGTCCTGGACACGAATTTCTGAACTGATACTTGAAGGAGGTTACATGCATCTTCAAGCTACCAAACCGGACACCATCGGTACTGCACTTGAAACCAATCCGATCGGTCTGGCTGCGTATATCCTCGAGAAGTTTTCCACCTGGACAAATCCAACCAACCGTGACCGCAAGGATGGCGGTCTTGAGCAATATTTTTCTCTAGACGCACTCCTGGACAACGTGATGGTGTATTATCTAACCAACAGCATAACGACCTCCCAAAGACTGTACGCGGAATCGTTCAGTGCGGCCGAACTCGCCAAACAATACGCAAACATTCCTACTAGTGCCCCTGCGGCATGTGCGAAGTTCCGACACGAGCTACTTCAATATCCGGACTGGATACTGAAGGAACATTTTACGAACTTATTGCAAAGCAATCACTACGACGATGGCGGACACTTTGCGGCCATGCAGCTCCCACAGGTGCTTTACAAGGACATCATTCAATTCGTGAACCAATTGTATGAGCGCTGAGGGCGGTATATGAGAATGACCGGTATATTCAAAATAAAACAAACACGTATTCCTTACCGGATACATCCACGAACATCATGGCGGTCATGAACTTGCTGGTTTTGTAGCTATCCGGACTGTACAGCACTTCGTCCGGCACCATCGAGCTTATGACTTTGGTTTTGAATTCCTGGTGCGACTTGTTTAGCTTTCCCATGATGTTCTCGTATATGTTTGACGGCATCTGATTCCATAGGAACTGGTAGAGAAAGCTGAACCGTTCCGGCAGGTATTTTTTTAGGTTCTTTTTCTGGTGAAAGAAAATATCTGTGTTATTCAACCGCTAACCAGCGTATGGCGCAATGTATTACCCCTTTTAGCCGGTTCCGGCATCGTGAAATAAACAGTTCTTTATCAACCGCTTTCTTCAGCCGAGCCGACCCGACATCAACCTTGGACGATGGCACTAGAGAAGCGTAGAATGTTGTAGGCATTTTAAACAGACGAACCGAAAAATATGCAGAAAAAACTCACTTAATTCCAGCATTTTGGAGCAAGTCACGACACTTCAGCTGCTGCCACCCGACTCACTCGGTTTAGAAAACGTAACCACAAACAGCACACTTGATTAAATCGGATATCGTGAGCTAATGCTAAACTTGTATCGTTTCGTTTTAAAAATTTAAAGATAATCGAAATGCTGTATGCATCATGAACGATATTAAACACTTCTAAACGTTATTTAATAAATGTTATTTATATCGTTAGGCATGCGAACATATTTGGGCTTAGGATCCACATAGTCCTCCGTTAAACTGCTTACCTCGGGTCGCCTACCGTTAAACTCAACACTGTCCATTCAAGATTAAACGGACTAGGTTTTACTAGGCAAATAACCGTATCGAAGCAGAAATCGAAGCAGTAATTGGCACATTAACAACATGCACTGTCTGCAAACAACACTAGTAAAATTTACATGGGTCCCTCAGCCAAAACCAAATAATACGCTATCTAGTTTCACAAGTTCCTTAGCCAATTGATTATTTTAAAATGCCATTGTTTCTTTCACACTACACTTCACATGTGCTTCTTCATGTAAAAAGTAAAATAGCCTTTGGCATATCATTTATTTATAACCGATCGCTTGAACAACGAAATTTCGAAATTCGATCAGCAAACAAAACATCGTTTGACAGATAGGCGGCCGGGTGTCAAGCGGCTTGTACACGTCCGTATAACGACCCGAGAACGATGATGCGAGAAGACCTATCGAGACGTCAAACGACGATGTTTCTCGCCTGCTGCTACAGAACAGAAGCGCGGTACCATGAGCAATACCTCACAAAATTCAAAAATTCTACTATTAAAAATGAATTAAAAAATAGTTTTATATTTTTCAGTATGAAAACTAGGATGTTTGTTTGTAAAAACGATATTTTTCAAAATTTTGATCGAAATACAAATCGGTTTGACAGCGTTCTCGCCTCGAGGTTTCCTGCAATGCACGATCGAAGCGAGAACGGCCAAGTGAGAACTTTGACAGCTGTCCCACCTGGTTCTCAGGTCGTTATACAGACGTGTAAAGCTCGCTTGACGACGCCCGCCGGGTTTTTTGTTTGCGTTTTTGTGCGGCTACAATAAACATAAATTTACTGCAATTACATACATTTATCGTTGCAAATAGCAATCGGAACGATGAGTGCTAGTGGCTTGCTGTACGGTGGCGATGAAATCGGAGCGCTCGTCTTCGATCCAGGCCACCATTCGTTACGCGTAGGGTACGCGCAGGATGACACCCCGAAAGCCGACATCCCGTCCGTGGTCGGCGTTGGTCCGGCGGATCCGGTCATGAACTCGGACCTGGAAACAAAAGCGGACAACAACATTGGAAGCAGTACGTACACCGCGGAAAAAGGTGCTATGATATCGAGTAGTTGTTCAAGTTGAATGTTTTCTTTTACAGCTAACAAATACTACGTAGATACGACACACATCAATGTCGCCCGACCCAACATGGAAATCCAGTCGTACATGAAGGATGGAATGATTGAAAATTGGGACCTTTTCGAGAAAGTGATTGATTATGTGTACGCTAAGGTATGTTCGTTTGCTCGGTGGTTTTAGAAAGATTCCTTATACCCTGGAAATCAATTTGCTCCCGTAGGTTGTGCAGTCCGATTCCATGTACCATCCGGTGCTGTTTTCGGAATCTGCCTGGAACGTGCGCAATAACCGCGAGCGGCTTACCGAACTGATGCTGGAGAAGTACAACGTACCGGCGTTCTTTCTGGTGAAAAATGCAGTACTGGCCGCGTTTGCGAACGGTCGTGCCACTGCGCTGGTGGTAGACAGTGGCGCCACACATACCTCAGCCGTCCCGGTTCATGTAAGTGTTGCTCTTTGCGGTCCTGTTCGGAGTGTGCCTAACCTTATTGCATCTTTTTATGCACTCATCACATCACAGGAAGGATACGTGTTGAGTCAGGCGGTCGTTAAGTCACCGCTCGGGGGAGATTACCTCTCCCTGCAGTGTCGCCACTATCTCGAAAGTCAAAACATTGACCTCACGCCAACGTATGGCATCGCGTCGAAGGACGTGATCAAGGAGCGCGACACGGCCCGTTTCACGCCGAAGGAGCTGCCAGAAAAGCTGACCGCCTCCTGGCAGCAGTACATGCTCAAGGGCCTGCTGCAGGACTTCCAGATGTCGGCCGTGCAGGTGCTGGAAACGCCGTACGACGAGCGAACGGCCGCTCAAATCCCGGCCGTGCACTACGAGTTCCCGAACGGCTACCATCAGGACTTCGGTCCGGAGCGTTTTAAGCTGGCGGAAAGTTTGTTCGATCACAACATGCTCGGGGCGGGCCAGCTGGCGTCGGCCAGCGTAGGCATGTGTGATGCGGACGTGCGTCTTTCGCTGTACGGGTCGGTGGTGGTGACGGGCGGCAATTCCCTGCTGCCCGGGTTCGCCGAACGGCTGAACCGCGATCTGCAGCACCGTGCACCGTCCAATACGCGCCTGAAGATGATCTCCGCCAATGGGTCAGTGGAGCGGAGATTCGGTGCGTGGATCGGCGGATCGATTCTGGGCAGTATCGGCACATTCCAGCAGATGTGGATCTCATCCCAGGAGTACGAGGAATCGGGCAAGAGTCAAGTCGAACGGAAGTGTCCCTAGACGCGCGTGTGCTTAGTGGTTTAAAGTGTATTTTTTCCTTTTTTTTTAACAAGAGCGTATTGTATAATCTGCATTAGAATCCCCTCCTCGATGTGACAAGAGGCAAAAGGCGTGAGTGAAATAATAACATCTGCTGGTATTGTAGAGCCTCGACCTCTAACCGCCGCCATATGTGTTGTTCCTTGTTTTATTTCCAATCGTTCGTGTCAGAATCTTTGAGACCATCCCATTTTCATCAGCTCCCCCACCAGGCTAGTAAAGAGGATGTTAGTAATGTAAAAAGCAAGACAAAAATATACAACAAATCAAACATTTCTATTCCTGGACGAACCAGGGCAGCCACCAGTAGCCGGTTAAAAAAAACTGAGTGATTTGATGCGATCCGCGATAATTAATTCTACGCTTTCAGCGTAGCTCTTATCGCTCGTACGTTCGCCGTAAGTGGCCGCCGGCCACTGCATTACTACGCCATTCCATCTATCCCTCGTCGGAAGTGTAAACTGTTTGCATTTTTACACCCGGCACTTAGCGAACTGGAGCAGCATCTTTAAAGCGGTTCTGGTAGTCTGCTCCAAAATACACACACACGCGCGCGCGGGTCAATAGTACGCCAACGCCCGGTATAGTGGATGGTTCGGGAAAGGAATGCTCCGGGGGTATTTTGCACCAAACCGATCCGGTTACCGGTGGTTTATCGACGAGCAATCTTCGGGCGCAAGGGTAATCTCCTACACGAGTGGGCCCGCAGTGTGGCAAGGTTGTTGCATTTTGCTGCACTCGATCGATGATGATGATGATGGGCATGCGATAGTTGTACACTGTATGCATCAGCTGGTACGTGTACGGCTAATTTCAACTCCGGATTGATGCGGTACAGAGGGGTGATGCGCGTTTCACGTATTTTCCGAAGGGAACCGTCTTTTGCGGGGATACGAGTGGAATTAGAACTTCGGAATGGTATGCGACGTATTTAGGATTTCGCTTGCACGTGTTGAATTCCCGCGGGAATAACAAAGTTTCAAGATGAAATCATCGAGAAAAAAGGTTAATTACTAGTCGTTCTGGAGGGTTGATTATTATGCATCGACTAGTTATCGTTCTGCTTGATGCACGCAGCGTAAAACTAGTTATTCGGCCACGTGTTTAAACATATGGTTTAAAGAAAATAAGTAGAAAACCCATTAACAGAGTGGTTTGAATAACACTCAACACTCAACCTTTATTATTACAATTATTACCACTTCCTTTCGCTACCAGTTGTTTACTCTAATTAAAAGCATCATATAAAGATTTAAAACTAGAGTCGTTCCCGAAGCATAATTCGAAGAAATCAATATTAAATTATGAAAAACTTAACTGTCCGACTTTCCGTTTGGCTCACAAAGTGCAGTTTTCATAACTGAGATGTATACAAATAGGGAAATGATGAAACATTTTCAATTATATCAACTTCCATAGCGTAGAAATTATCAGCAAAACACTTTATGACACTGTAATTTCACACTTTTATCAACATTTAATTAGTCATACCCATCAGAACCTGTTGAAAATCTCCATCAGAATTACAATTGAGAACTGGTTGAGATTTTGGAAAAATTTTCCATAGCCGGTGTGTGATGGTACCCGTGACCACAGCTGGTCTGGTGTCTGGTAGTTTTCCATTCGACTTCTTACATTGGGTACAATTTTCGGCTGCCCGCCTCTATTGTTTGCTAACGAGTTTTGGAAATTTTCCATCCCGACTACAGTGCATGCTGCCCCCGTGTGGGGTTTGAAACGTTGCGCGCAGGTAGTTTTCTACCGTTTATTTGGTCTCCTGCATTGTATCCTATTGACCTGTTTCCGGGTTTTGCTTTGCACTCATCGCCGAGCCTAGGTGGAAAGAATTTGTTGAGGTGGGTTTTTTACGTTCTTTATTTATTTTTTGGAAATTTTCCTCTCCGACCCGTAGCGTAGTTTTCCAATACACTGCTTTCCGAAACATGCAGACCCGAATGAAGCATTCCGTCTCCCTCGAACGCTGAATCCTTTCCAGATGCAAAAAGGATAACGAAAGTGTGTCAGGTAGCTACGAACAAAAGGAAACTTACCAAGGGAGGTGAGCAGAGGAGAAAAGGAGAGAAAACGAAAACAGCACAAAAAAACACACACTGTCACTGTAGTGGTAGTGGTTTGTTTGTTTTCCGTCTCGCTCTCGCGCCTGCCTCCATTCCGAGCCACGGACAGCGCGTGCGAATGTGTGTGCGCGATTGCGAAGAGCGCGGCGCCGTGTGGGTTATGCTGTTCCGCGGTATAAAGACCGAGCCCCGTCAAGTGCACCGTTTTTCATTCAATTCCAGTTCTCTCTCTACTACCGCGCGCATACCAGCATAACATTGGCAGCGGTCCGTCCCCTGGTCGCACCGTTTTGTGGAGGATTTATTTAGAAGTGTGACAACAACGAAAATAAAAAAAACTGAGCGAAACATAACCTGCAAAGTTGTGTGCCAACCCAAACAAGCAACAGACCCGTGTGCAGTGAGAAAAGTCCTGGGTGATTCTAAAGTAAAGGTGGGTTTTGATGGAGTTTCGGAATTTCGCTGGCGGTGGAGGTCTGGCGGTGTAAATTTAATTAAAAGTTGTGTCCTTAGCTGCATCGCAAAGTACGCGCGTGTGTGTGTGTGTTTCGGTTGTGTTGTTTCTGGAGAGGCGTGAAAAAAAGCTGTCAAAAGTCATCATAAACCTGGAAAGCATTTCAAACAGACGATTAGAAAAATCCCGATGGAGTTTACGGAGCTGTACGGGGCCGGTCAGGCGGGCTCCGTGAACGTTGTGTACTTTGCGAGTGAAATTATGTGTTTGCTGTTGTTTTTTTTCATCTTCGACCACCGGCCTTAACATAATCGTGTTAGTAGCGGGGGCGACTTCCATTTCCAAGACTTCTTCCCCATCGTTTGCTCCAGATGGGCCGAACGCATCGTACGATCGCGGCGATGCTCCAGACACAGAGCGCACACCAGCACCGTAGCAGCATTCGTAGCATAGTGCTCGTGTAGTAGGCCGTGTGCCAAAAATAGCTCATAAAAGAGATAATAAATGTGTCGAATGTACGCCATCATCGCCTCGCCTACTCGTCGCCGCGCCTCGGGAAGTGATTTTGTGACTTCTTTCGAGCGCAATTTAATGCGGATTAGGAACGGGCGGTACGAAACAATGGTACGCGGGCGCAAAACCCACAAAAAAAACAAGTCGTGGAAACGAACCCCTCGGATACGCGGGGGGCTTACGAGAGAAGTGATAATATACCGCCAAGGACCGCGGAGGGAAAGATACGAGAAAGGGAGAGAATATTTTGTTTTTGTTTTGCTTTATGTAACCAGTTCCCCATTTGGACGCACACCAATACACGCATGACAGAGTTTGTTTTGACGGTGGCATGAAATGGATGCAGCAAGGGCGGTTTTTCTTTTGGTATTTAAAGTACGTTTTGGAATCTTTATTTGCCTCCACTCTAAACGGCCTATTTATTAGGCTAATGCTGAGAAATAATTGAACAAACACACTTATCAAACAGACTGCTATCTCGAGATCCCCCTTTCTGTTCTGGTACCTTATCTCTGGTACGCAATTTGGAGCTTTGTGTAAATTACGCCCCGGTGTATCAATAATCTTGTACCGATGACAGCAAAAAAAAAAAGATTATGACGATTATTATCTCCGACTTGGTGGTAGCGCAGGAATTTACTCGACCCTACCCGGCACTAACCGCGTGCGCGACTATTTTAAATGAAGGGCAAAGCGCCATTTAGACTTCACGAGCACGAGGAGCGCCATTAAGCTGGTGACCGGAAGACGGATGTGATCGGCACGAATGGCTGTGTGGCTGTGCCAACAGCTAACGAATCAAGCAACGCGAGTCGAACAGGGTCACCCCGTGAGGAGGAGGCCGGACTGTACTTTGTACCCTGCCTGTGCTGCGATCTCCGAGCCGCTGCATGCACCACTATAAAATGAGCCCCGTTTCGACTTTGCCCACTTTGATGCGTGGTGAGCGTAGTGTGTCTCGAGACATCGAACCGGCCAAAGGGGGTTAGTGTGCAGTGTGAATGCAGGCGTAGATGAGATAGAACGGGCGGTAGGCGATGAAGAGTGTTGATCAACCATCAAGTAGGCGTGCGCAAGGTTTCAACTTTCAAAATGTACGGTAAACGGAGGATATGTCCCCTCCGGCGTTGGACGATCTTATAAGAATAGTTTGATTTTAAATATTAAGTGATTGAGGTGGATTTATAGTTCTCTACTATTTCACTGTAAAGGTTTAGCTGTTTGTTTTGATAGAGATTTTCGCTGTAGTATTAGCCTCCACAATTAATACCTTAACTTCGGTAGTGTCCATTTGACGTTGATAAAAAAACGAGTCATCTTAAGACGATGAAAATACCCTCCCGAACAAAGAATAAATGGCTCCACTCCAAATTGGCGCTGAATTCAATCAGCCTATGATGGTTGTGTCCGAGTGAAAGCAAAAGCATTGCTGATAGGAGCGAGTGCTGCCGTCTGCTCGTTAAGAACCCGCCATCGCCCTCGACTGACCCGCATTGTACAGGCCCTGGTTTGGAGCTGTGTCCTTGGCAACAAGCCCCCTGCTTCTTAGTGCTGGTGGCTTTGGTTTGGCTCCACCGGGAAAGATAGAGAAAAGATTGCACAAAACGACACAAATAAAGGCCATTCAAACAGAGGCACCCTCCCACCCTCTGCCAAATGTAACATCCCCCGTCAGCGCCTACTTTAACACACATACAGCGAAGCGCGCGGCCTGATAAGCGGCCGGCGTGCGGGCCTCCAAAATTGAATTATCAAACACAACACACCGCCCTGGAATCGAAGTGATGGAAGAAGGCCGTCAGCGTCTCTCGTACGTCCGCAGCTTTATTTCTCACAATCGATGTGTTTCTTCGTTCTCTTTCGCAGGTTGTGTTTCAGTTGGTCTGCGAGTGGTTGTATGTGCGTGCCGGCAGCTCGCTTGATAAACAGGATCCGTCGATCATCGTACATCCCCGCCCGGAAAGTAGTGGCAATATTCGCCCAGTCTGCGGAGTGATCTAAACCGAAAGCACGCACCACCGGGGAGACAACGCTGACGAACAGCATCGACGAAGATTGGTTCGGAATATTAGGTTTTATTATTATTGCGTCGGTAAACTCGGCTACCAGCTACTCTTCGTGACTCGTTCCACAAACGCTACGTTCCGCATCGAACGGCAAAGAAAAAACCATCCCGAAGACGCAAAGGAACGACGCATCAAGTCGCTCGGCTGCTGTACCCTGCTGCTGGTAGGTGGTTGACCATGGACAACTTGCGAAATCTGTTCGGCCAAGTGTCGGCGATGACGTCAATGAAGCCATCAACGACGAGCCCCTCGACGACGGGTGGCAGTGCCGGCGGTGGCAGCCGAGCCGGTTCTGTCGGCGGAGGAGCGGGCGGTGGTGCTATGCGATCTCATAAAACGGCCGATCGGGACAGCTACTACTACATCATGTAAGTATCCGGTTATGGAAGGATGTGCCGAACGCGGCGGGTAATGAGGGAAGTCGGAAATGTTGTCCGATGGGCCTTTTTTGTCGGTTCTTTAAGTTGATGGAAGCTCATTTGGCGGCGTCGTGTTTTACGCCCGGCGGGTATGCAATGGTCACGACACTGCTTCGGTGAAGCGTGGCGTTGAACAGTACGTGACAATACGTGGCAGCATTTCTCATCGTCAGTGGCATTTGAAAACATGAAGGTTTCGTTATTTTTATAATTTTATAATTTTTCCTATTTTTTAACTCTTTCGTTAGTTATTTTCCCCGCAATAATCTGAACTTTTTGTAATTTTCGAATTGTCATGGCCTAACACACTACAGGTTGTGTGTTTGAATCTCAATTGGACCTTCCACTCATACACACAACTGGCTATCCAGCTGGAGGGTATAACCAAGTCGAGGAATGTCCGATATGACAGACCCAGACGTATTTGAGGTTGTTGCGCGAAGAAAAAGACAAAGAAGAATGGGTTTTAGCTCGTTTTACAAATGTTGTAATAATATAGTATAATAGCTGATAGTATAAGAGCTGATTGTTTGAGAACATTTATGCCTTAAACAGCCAACAATCTGGCACAATGATTATATTTTTCAACATCCATACACACAAATTGGTAGCGCAGAGAAACAAAAGCTATGGCAGCGACTGTTATTTGGGTTTCCTCGTGGTCGAGTACGTTTGTTAATACGTTTAACGACTTTTGTGTATCCTCTGCGTGTTATTATTACTCATACACAATAAAAAATGATATTTATTGCAGAGATTGCGAGGGTACACCATTAAATGCAAATACTATGCTAATATATGAAGGTTCGCTCTCGAAGGATTGATATATGCTAATGCAATACTACCAAATAGCATCCTCACAGATCAGCAAAGAATCGTCGTCGTCGTTGGGAGGTTTTTTATGTTTCACTGAGATGTGGAACATGTAGTATCAAAGCTATTTAATGTATGCTTTAAAGTGCGTCATAACTGCGCGTTTTTCTCCCCGTGAAACTAACGTACAGAACGAGAAAAAAGACGTATGTATCTACAAACCGTGTTCAAAGTACTCAGCAGCTCCGAAATGATTAATTAGTCCACCGGTAGCATCACCCATCGGTGAGTAGCATGAATGTTTTACTCCAACATCGACGAGATTCCCTTCTTGCGCACGTCTTTATCGCACCGTGGAGTGTATGCGCTCGTTCCCATGCGCTTCCCTTCTCGCGCTCTCGCACAACAATTACAATGTGTTTGTCTACATGGCCCGTCTACAAGACCTTCAACTCTACCGGTTCACCTTCGACCAGTGTCGCCGTTAAATCTCGGTTGGTTTTTTGTCTCGTTTGTGTTTCTACCTTTATGAACAGATATCGGCTTGTGGTAGGCACGGAAATGCGTTAGATTGCCCTAAGATTGACGAATTTGACGACTAAAGAACTGCGTTCCAGAAGATCCGGAAGGTCTAAAAATATTTCCTGTTTCTTGAGACTCATCAAGGCTTTTATTTTTAGTTCGAAGACAGATGTCTTTTTTGCAGCCTCCAGTATCCGTTTAGAAAACTAAAAACACGAAGCAGATTTGTTTGTAAACAATGAACCCTTGACGAAACAGGAAAATGGAGGAAACTGTAAAAACGCGGAAAAGAGAATCTAGAAAGAGCAGCAGATAAAGATGAGAGATAAAACGAACGAAACAACACTTCTACGCGAGGCGTATGAAAAAAAAATCAAAACAAACAAGCTCACTGCTCTTCGCCATAGAGTTTGGCTCTACAAAAAAAAAAAACCCGCGTTCTGCTCGTCTCGGCACACGTAGGAGAACCAGTTCTCTTCGCCACGCATGGTGGTGGTGGTGCTGGTGTGCGTAATATTGTCGATTATATCGGCGGACAGCCTTTTTCGCGATGGCTGCGGTACAACCTGCCTTCCCCACCGCTGTGCCGGCAGCTCCAACAACGTCGTGGCCCAAAGGCTTAGGCGATGGTACGGTGGTGCAGGTTAGTTTCAGTTGTTTCGCGACACTGGCCACGAGTAGCACCACACGCTCCGGGGGTAGGGCTAGACCACTGTTACTTTCGAGACGGCGAGGTGGTGTAATCGAATCGAACTCCGATCCAGCGAAGCAGTGGTGGGCGCCCGCTTTATGTCATAGTCGACCTGTGCAAAGCCCGCACACGAGTGAGACGGTTTGGTCTCGAAGTCGTCCGGTTGTTGACCATCCCGAGCTTGCTCCATCATCATCGAACGATCCGTGGAGATAAGAGTGCGTGCGCTGGTCAGTCGAGAGTCGGAAGCGGAGCGTGGTCGTCATTAAATCGTTCGGCGTGAGAAAACCGCAGCTGCAGTTGGCTCAGCGTGCGCTCAGCAAAGCAGCAGATTAATAGACCCATCACGTGACCGACCTACACGAAGTACGTATTGGAAGCCACTTGTGTGCGGTGAAGTTATTGGAATAGTGGAAAAAATTGCATATCGATAGGTCCCTTCACCGTGTCTCGAACAAGTCTGGTGGTTAGGTGACTTGCGTGAAAACCGGACGGCATTCCGTTTGCGGTACCCCGGGTTGGCTGCCTTCGCCGGAGTTATATCATCTGCCACTGGCATTTGGGTAGAACTAGCTGGCTCCATAGTGCACCGGGCAGATAAGACCTTGGGTTAGCGTATCGAAACCGGTAGCGTCGTCTAATGCTCAAACTCTGCAACAGTAACCCAGAACGTCTCCACATTTGGCGCAGGTGTGCTGAATGTGTTCTATCGATTCGCTGATTGAAAGGGACGTGATGAATAGTGTATGCGCTCATATTCAATCGAAGTTATTAGGGGGTACGCCCGACCTCATGCCCTTTGGGAAATATGGAGAAACAATTAGGAACGTGAATAATTTAGTGCCGGTGCGATGTGAAAGGATGGACCCGAAGCAGGCTACATACGTTGAAATTAGCATGGAAACCTTCACGGTGGAACGTTTTGCCAGTTGAACGTCTCGAGGTAGAAGTTATTACGTACCAATTACGATTCCAACTCGGTGGTTTGCAACGCATCGTAAGGAACTGGATAGAAAGCTCCACAACTCGCCCGATTATCGTGCATTCAAAATACTCACCTTACATTTTTGTGCATAAAAAACGAAATAACAAAGACATAAAGTTGTGCGTCTTAACATATCCGGGTGGCACAGCACAGAAAACGGAAAATAGAAAGGTGTTTTTGAAAATATGTGCAAATGAACGGGGTTCGATAACTTCGAATGCTGCGGTACGAACTGTTACGAACTGGTTTTCGTCGTCCGTGTCTTCCCCGGTTCGGTGAATTTTCGAACTTTTGGCGCTAATATCTACGCGACTTACTTTCCGGATGCCTGAATTCACACGTTCGGCGTAACACATTCACGATGTTTTGTTTGCCGCCGCTTTGCACGGAATGTTAGTAGTTTGGTACGGATATTCCGGAACATGATGTCGTCAGTATAGAATTTCCAGAAACACTCGCTTAATCCACTCGCCCCCAACCCAATCCCAATCAGCGATTGGGTTGGGGCTGCTTTGGGTTTTTTGGGGGTTTATTTTCATTACACGGTATCATTAGTCATCCGTGTCGAGAGGCTTAGTTCTTGAGCGCGTACACCTTGATCTTCGTTCCGGTTCAATGACTGTAGAACAAGAGTGTGTAGAACTGACGCCGCCAAGCATTGCTAGCCGTTCTATTATGGTAGTTAAGAACCTACAGACTGGAACACGTTCCTTGAGGTGTTCTGCATGAGCGCTCCGACGCCAAGATCAAGATCGTCTGAAGCCGGCAGAATGGAATTTTGTGCGTGAGCTATGGATGAATGAGCGATAACTCCGCACAACAAAAATCGAAAAAGAAACTCTATCCAACTCTATGTTCCGCCTTTCGCGTCGCCCATTTCGAGGTGAGGCCAACGGCTATTTTGTCACTCGTTTAACCGCAGCGTTTAAGGGCTGCATCCGATGAAAACGCGCGCCACCAATAAAAGGTTTTAATTGCGCGGCCCATCGTCGTTTTCATAAGTTGGTCAAGTTTCTCAAGCTGCTGCCGGCTGGCCTCACAATAATCGACGCGAGTGGTGAAGGTCGCGTAATGAGAGTGCGTGTTGTCGGGGGAGCACACAGCGAGCACACAGCAGTGTGCTGGGGATGTTGTTGTTTTTCTTATATTTAATGCTGCGCTGGTGTGCACAGTGTGCCGGCACGCCGGGTACGCAATAGAGCACTATCTCCCCCACTCCGTCGCGACCAACATCTCGTAAGCGGCCACGCCAGGTCAGGGTGAGTGATGGAGTCTGCGTAACGATTCGGCCCGCAAATGACCGTGGCTCCGAGCTGCGAGATGATTAATCAAATGCGAGCAAACATTGGAGTTGAGTAAACGCGCTCGGCCGCCACCTCGGCTCCCTTACGAGCCGGACCGTCGCGGGCGAAAAACGAAACAACTGCTGTCAGTTGTGGTCCATTTAGGTACGTGCGAAGATACGCTCTTTTAGTGTGCGGCACGAACGCGTTAAATCCATCATACCGGGCGGGTCGGTGGTGAGGGTGTCAGCTGGTCGAACGCCAGAATCGTCCGTTGTCGTCGATTCTTCCCCAAAAAGGAAGATGTTCCGACCGATAAATTGCTGCCCTGCTGGAGCTCCCATCCCAAAAACCGGCGGGATGAGTGCCATCCCAAAACCCGACACCGGAAAGCCACTGCGAATGACAGCACGTACGAAATCCAGAACGCACCGTACGCGGGCGACGCGGGAATTGATGACTTTTCCATTTTTCATGTCTGCTCTTTCAATCGAGGGGAAGCGCACCACCGTGGGTCCGTGGGTCAGGAGCGCAGGTTCATTCAAGCGAGCTGCCGGCTCTTGCTTGGAGTGCTGGACGACATTTTACGGATGTGTCAGCACAAGGTGTGCTTATCCTTATCTTACACGTACACTTACGCTTTCACCGCACAAGTGGAGAGCTTTCTCGAGTTGGGTGAGGACTCTTCGAGCGGCATCGATTTCGAAGTGAGGATGGTAACTCAAAACAACCTAAATTACCGAGAGTAAAGTGTTTGTAACGATTGGATATAAGACAAACGATACAGTTAATTGTACGCATTGTCGGTGGGATGTATCACAAACTGCCAAGAGGTTTGTTTTCAATCTAACCGAAGTTCTAGGACAACCTCTAAGGAGCTATTGGGTACATATGATTCGGTCGATGTCATTTTTCTATAATTTATTGTGAATTACTCTAGCATTAAAATCAGTGGAGTATGTGATCCTATCATAGGTATCTATTTTGTGACATTTCGTATTCCCACCATCGAAGATAAAAGAACATGACGTTAAATACGGACGTACGGAGTAATAATAGTTTGATTTCTCAGGGAGAAATAATTTTGATATTTTGACTCACAATTTTGACTTTTGTTTTTGTAATTGGTAAAAAATAGAAAAAATAATTCACTGACTTTACAATAGCTCAAAACGTCAAAATCTATTTTTTGGTTTTTATGTTTCCTTGCTTTGTATGCTCCACATCAAATTTGCTAATAAAGATTGCTAATGAAATCGCGACTAGCTCCATGCTTATTTAAGTGGTCCATTATACCGTTGGCAACCGTTTTATGCATGCTCCATCTCCCACGCGATACGTGTGAATGAATTAATTAGATCTTCAACCATCCAGGAGCCGTTTTCCTCTGCTAAGCATTGTTTTCTTTAATGTTGTTCTAATCCTTTGTTTTCCGTTTTTCTCTCTGCTCTTTTCCAGGTGGCGCTCCTAGTTCGAAAGGGGACGGATTAAACTTTACAACCAGCCCAGTTTCGCCCTACCACTCCCACTTCCCAGGCGTGGGGAAACGCCCGAGATACTAACCTTTCAAGCACACCTTTTACACACCGCTTAGCACATCTACCGTGTTGAAGAGTGCCGGGCACACGGCGACCGGCCAGGATCAAAGTGAAGAAACCGTGAGCAATAATGACGCTCTCGTTGATTGGAGCCAACACGATCTGGATGGTGGCTATCTGGGCCGGTTTGCTGCTGGTCTTCAGTCCGGTTCTGTTCGTGGTGAGCGTATGCCTGCCGGAGCTGCCCTTGCTGCTCATTAGACGCCTCCATTACATCCCGTTCGATTCCGTTTGATACGTCGCACAAATGGCTCTCCGGGGTGTAGGGAACGGAAGGCCTGGTAGGCTAACACGGCCAGGGATAGGCTAGAACGGTACGAGCTTGATCTTTGATGCTGCACAGGCTAGGCTTTGTATCGCCAATGGTTCATGACAGGGTGCCTTGCTTCGGCGTGCCGGAGAAAGGGAGAGTCCATGACCAGGGAACTCCTCAGAGACTGCTTATTTATTCTAGTGAGACACAATACAAAGACAGCTAAATTAATTTATCGGTAGGATGGAACAGGATCGAGCGCGAATTGATTACGACACACGCATCAAGCTCGAGAGTGAGCGGCACCATACGAGAAAAAGAGTCAGGCCGTGGTCCGTGTACCTGTCGTTTGACCCACCTCCGGAGGCCATTAGCGTAATTAAACTCGATATTGCCTCGTACACTACAGGCTCATCAACTGATCCTCATCTGCATCTCGTGCAATCTGCTTGACGGTTCATCCGCTTCGTACGCAGCACAGCGGAGGTGCATTTGATCCGTCTGCATTACCGTGGACAGTTCCAGTGAGCCCAGTCAGCGTACGGTGGCACTGCAGTCTGAATAATTTCTACATTAGAAAGCTTTTACCACAACACAACGGAGCCGGTATCGCTTCAGCCGAGTGCCTTACCTGAGAGAGGAAGATCTTAAATTTGACTACAAGTGAACAACGCTGATGATATTTTGACACCACTTGTTTTTTGTACATTCTCTACACCTAAGTATTATACATATACATGTGTGCGCGCGATTAATAAAGCGACCCTTTTTATACCTTTTTTACTTAACCTTCCTGTCCGTTTCGTTGTGTATCCTACTACTCAATCCGAACTTTGTGTTTTGAAAATGACGTGCGGGAAAATCGAATCTCCTTGAGTGTGCGATGGCCTCTTTTCTGCAAACGCAAACTGGCGAAGTAGGCGTCGTGTGCAATCGAAGCCATGGTTACGCAAAATAGGCAACCCTATATGGACCGAAGGGTCGCTATTTACCCACGATAAACAGCGAAATCGAAATATCCTTCAATTGTGTTCTACCTGTGTGCGCAAGTGTTTGTGTGTGCGTGTGTGCGAATGACCTAGAGCGAGAAAGAACGATAGCAACGAATCGAAGAAGGAAGAACGCGTCTCAACTATCCTCACCAGGAGGATGGTCCCACAGTGGCACTTGAAAGTTTTTCTGGCCCCCGAAAAATAAAGCGGAAAGCAATTAAAGCAAACATCGGGCGGCTTTAACGGCAGTGGAAAAGAAATCGATCCGGTCCTGGTCGATCTAAATTTATTCAGGCGTAAAAACGGCCCCAAACGGTTTTAAATCGTGTTCCTGCGAGCGCGAGCGCGATTGGCTGTGATCCCTGATTACAGGGAGCGTGGCTGATCCTATTTTTAAGCGCCTGGCAGATAGGCAATCGAGTGTTTGAAACGTCATCGCGCGTTTGTTGTGCTTTTTTTGTCGTCTCGTCTCGTTCGTTCGCTCGTTCGTTGGTGCAGCGCGCGCGGAAGTTTATCGCTAATTTGTTAGCGAAAAAACAACGAAACTAGTTTTTTTTCCCGTGTCTATCATTCTCAAACGCTAATCGTGCCGCCCCCGGGAGTGTGCTATATAAATTTCATTTAATTCGATCGCTTTTTTTCGTGCCATCGCGGATCGATTGTGTAACGTAGTAGGCGGCTCGGAGTGTTAGTATTTTTAGGCCACCACGGCTAGGATTACGTTCGGAAGCGTGTCAGTTTGTGCGATTTTTGCCAAAAACCAGCCGTCCTTCCAACGCACAAGCACCTCCCGCGCCTGTCGGATAGATCCGGATGACGGTTTGATTAATTAGCCAGCCAACAAGCACGACGGGAAAAAACACCGAAAGGAATCGAAAATAGCCGATAGGGGTGGAAGAAGAATCGCGGAATCGATCCGAAGAAGAGCTCACCCCCTTTCCCAGCAGCACAACAGCCGCGAGGATGCCGCTGAAGAGACGTAACACGGTGCGAGTTGTAAATTTATCATATCCAATAGTTTGTGTAGTAGACTTCCTCCTGGTACTTCCTCTCAATCGTTTCTTTGTACCTTTTTTAGCCAAGGGTTTCCGCCGCCCGCCCAACCAGCCAACGGAGTCGCCAGGACTGTGACGGACAAAAAGCAAACGTAACTGAGCGGCGTTCGCGCACAGATGGGACACGTTGATTTATGGGCTTTTTTAAGTTTGACAAAACTCCATTCCAGTACTACTGTGTCCTACCGGGGCTTTGCATGCTTCCAGCACATTATCGGATTGATTAGTCTCGTACTCAGCGACCGACAGGGAGACGGATAGGGTTTTTTTTCCTCCATCACACTCTCTTATTTTCCATTTTTCACCCCCTACCCATCCTAACGACGTCGTTGAACTTTCCTTTCCTTTGATGACATTCCGGTACTCCATGAATGGAACAGTTTTTTTACAAGCCCTTATGTAATCGAGCGTTACGAAGGGATGCTTTTTTCGTTCTGGTCTAGCGACCGTATGCCGTCCACCGAACGGGAAGTTATGTCTATCGACAAGAGAGGTTGGTTTCCGCCTGATTTGCTAAAGTTGGTAGCAGTTTCGAACCGGTGGAAAGTGTCTCCGTATGTCTCACTCTGAGCGAAGGCTGCTGCACTGTCGAAACTTTATCTCGGCTGCCGGCTGTTTTGAGTCCGGCTGCATGATTGTAAGCGCGTGTGGGGGTGGGTGGGATGGTTGGAAAATATTGCTGATGCTCGTATGCAATGACGAAAAGTTTTCCAAGCCAACATGCGGTGGGAGGAGCATAATAAAGGCAATGGAGGTATTAAACGTAGATATGAATATTTTTTGAAACTTTGCTCACATGCGGTGGTATATCACCGCATAACATTATGATGTGATAATAGAAATTATTATCATATTTTAATTAGGTGTACATGCACAGTTCGATGCAGTTGCCGATGCGCGCATACAGATATCGATTACGTTATGTTTTCTGTTTACTAACTCTACTGGCTCAAGACCATTCGGTTGAGCTATTTTTTGTGATGGAAAATTGGTCATTTTGGTCATTCACTTATTTTATTTTATTTTATATTTCTCCTAAACTCCTAAACATATCAAACTGTGTTGAACGTTTTGAAGTGTTGTTGGTATTATCTTATTTTATTTAATTTTTGATAAGTGCTGATGAAATTTTCTAATATTATTTTCGTGGTATTGCTATCTTATTCGTCTGATATTCAATCGAAAGATTCACTAAACAAAACTGAAAAATAATCCATTTAATGTATGTTGAAGACATTGTATACGTCTTAACATTTGTTTTATTTTCATCTTCTTTTTTAATTTATGTATTTATTATTTCTTTTAATCATATTAGTGTCATAAAAGATTAATTATTGTTTGAATTCAAATTATTTTTAACCCCTTCGAGGTACAAACACATTATAACTCGTTTGAATACTATAAGTATTTCGCAAAACTTGCATGTTGCGTGAGATTTAGCATAAAATTAGCCATCTGAAACCATCTGGTTTTCCGTTTTAAGACAATTTCGTCGGTCTGGATAATCAATTTACCGTTTTACACTCTTACGTGCGCAATTTTCGATGAAACTTATACATTGCCACGGGGCAGTCACGCAAAAGCTTCGCCAGCGTGTGATTTATAAATTGCTGCATGTTTAATTTAAATAAACTGTTTTTAGAGAGAAACAAACCAAACAAAAACCAGCAACCAAACTCGCACACAAACACAGGAAAAAAAAACATCCCAAAAGGGCTGCCACCGCTTGCTATCGGGACGCTCCAAACGTTGTTTCCTTGTCGAGGCCGACCGAAATGGCGGCGCTGTGAGGCACGATGCTACACGCCTGCATCAAGGTTGACGGAAAATGAAAGCTTTTCCACCACCAGGCTCCTCTCGGGATACTCCCACCGGGTAGCTTCACTCGCCCCCCTCGATCCGTGGCAGCTATGAAAGGATGATCCTGTCCCATTTACCTCGGCCGTTTGGCAAATTGTAAACAAAAGTTTTTTTTAGGTTCTCCTCTCCTCTCCAAAACTAAACCGTCTGCTGTTCGTGTTGCTTTTGCCGTGCTTGGCTGCTTGCGGGAGTGGGTGAGCGAGAGAAAACGATTTTTCTAAATTCCACCCATCCCCCGCCAAAGGCGCGCTGCTAAATTTCAGCCAAAACGGCCGCTGTGCAACAAGGTACACCCGATTGAGGTTAGGCATCCAGTGGCTGGAGCGGGGCAACGGGGCAGGACACTGCAGGGACACATGATTGTAGATTAGTTTTCATATTTTTCCAGTCCAGTTCTGCTATCTGCGGTGGAACGATCGGGGGCCCGTTAAAAGTTTTTCCAGGCTCGGGCTTCCACCGAGCCTCTCCGTGACTGTGGCGGCCAGCGCCGCGTGGATAGTTTGTATGAACATTAAACATTAACTTTCTTGGCTGTTAGAGATTTGATGTTCTTTTTTTTGGTGGCAGCGTGCGGTTTGTGTTCTTGCAGCAGTTGTGCAGTGATAGTTTTTGAGACGAAAAAAAAACGTTACTAGAAGAAGGACCCAACCGCGGGCCCAAGTGTTGGTATCTGTGGGGCGTTTTTTTTATCGGTGTAAACGGAAAAGGTAAATCGGTGTGTTTGAAAGTGTAGGCTATTCATTTTTCATCACATTTTTTCCTGCGGGGTTCGTTTTGCGGTTCAACTCTATCGATACATCTGTGGTTTTAAAAGTTATTATTAAATTAAAGGCTGAACAAAAACAGCACTCTTCGCAATGTCTGTTTTAAAAATCCTCACACCAACCGATAGTAGCTGCATTTATACATAAATTATGTGTGTTGTTGTCGGGAAGTTGTTGTTCGTTGCTGGTTCATTCGTTGATTAACATATTTTTGCAATTAACTCTTCCCCTCTATCGGAGGTGTTGGGGCCATCGGTTGTGGCGTTAACCAATCGTTGGCTGGGTATGAGTTCCGAAAAGCCGGCTGTAATTAACGAATATCGATTGAAGCTTTGTTTGGCCACTTCGCCAGACCCAGGTTCGGTTCCGTGTAAGGGATATTGAAATTATGCGTTCCATCTGGTATCGATTATCGTTCCGATTGCTGACAGCCAGTTGCCCGTTCCGCGTGACTTCATTTGTATTGCATGAATGTTTCGACTTATTTTCCAAACACTTTTCACATCAGTGAGATTTGTGTTGTTCATGTATGAGTTTTCGCGTGTGGGTAAATTTAATAAGGAGAATCTAGTACAAGTAGATTAAATAAGTTGATTGCTTCATAAAAAAAGTTGCACGTGCATAATATTTCGGTAACTTATATTACTATTCGCATACAGTTCGAGTGTTTTTAGATCAAATAACTAAGAAAAATTACTTGTTAATATAGTACTTGTATAAAATCGACCATTGAGTGTCAACATTAGCTCTTTTCAGGTACAGTTCGTTCTGTATTTATTCTGTTTAATTGTTTATTAGTTTGTTTTTATAATAAACAATTAGCCGTTTGTCGTCTATAAGGGCAGTTTTTCCCTATGAAGATAAAACTAGAAATAATCTATATATCCGGACTTAATTATGGATGTATGTAAAGTATTCTTAGAATTTTTAAAATAATTCTGGTGGATTTAGATCTCACCTATTCATCTTGAAAATGGCATGAAAAGTGACTTATATCATCATTTATGATCATCGTTTTTAAGTTTAACAATTCTTTTACAGTTAACCCTAATTTAATGGGGAAAAACACTTGTTCAAATATTATCGGTGTTATTACATTTTTAAATCAAATTTAGAAATATATTTAGATGATGTTTATATTTCAAATATAAAAAAGGTGCCTTTTACACATTTGTGTACTTACGTTTCAAACTAATGTTAATTAGTTTAACGTTTTTAACTAATGTGTACTAATGCTTTAAAATAGCTGCAGTTTATGTATTATTTTATTTATCATATTTGCAATACGGCCAGGCCGTTAATTCAATAAACAAATAAAGAAATAAATAATTTATCATATTTAGTATAATGTTCCATATTGTACCAAACAGCAGGAAGTTATGGAATATACATTTCGGCTATAGCTCTTGGACTTGGAGAATTCGGTCAGAGAACGGCTGTTGCTTTATTAAATTACTCTTAGTTCCTTTGTAGTTTTATGTCTATGTTTATGTTTATTGTCATTAGTGATCAGTCAATGGTAGAGTCCTTATCAATTTACTTACCATACTTTCTAATATGACCAAAACACAATAAAAAACGACGCAACAACCACCAAACACGTTCCAGCGCACAGGGTTACAGTTAGTCTAACTAAAAGTTATATTCCAAAATTTCTCTTACCGAATGTGGTTCCCCATTCGTAGTGTTTGGGGTTCTTTAAGTGCATTTCTCACTGATACACTCTACAGCAGCAGCAAACAGCAGCAGGCCGTACGGGGCCACACCACAGGTGCACCGACGGTAGCGTACCGGCTGATGCTTTTCCATCATCCCATTAAGCATGCATGTCACTTTTAATTTAAAAACTTTACTGCTTCCTTCCGCCAATTGCACTTTCGGCTTACCAGCGCCGGGAAGCGCAGACATTCCACTGAGAAAATATATTCTCCACGATGATGAAGCACGGACGCGCTAACAAGTACGACGCCGTGGAGTGGTGGCACAAAAAAAAAGAAGCCCACCGACGAGCAGACTGAAATATGCACTTATCGGATAGTTTTTGCACGGTTTATGCGTCCATCCCGCGCGCATAATCTCGGCAGTTTCGGTTCAATTTCGAGCAGGAAAGTGAAATGGACTGCTCAAAAGCACGGTGGAAAAGTTGCTTGGTGCGTCGCAAAAGTTTGCGCAAATATTTTCCACCGTTAAACGGAGGAAACAAATTTCTTCGGCATCGTCTCGCCTCTAGCGCGCCCCTGGAGGATTCGGTGTCGTTGAAAGATGTACGACGGTGAAACTGTGGCGCGGGGCAGGAAAGCGCACCACGACACGGTGCAGACATTGATTTTTCTGTTGAACTTTTCAGTTCAAGCCGTGCGGTGCCGCGCGATAATAAATTACACCCCGTGCAAAAACACAACCGCGTTCAAAGTCCTTCAAGGGGCAGGGACGGCAGAAGCGGACGAATAAGGACGAAGTAGAATGCTTTGAAGCGGAAGGCTAATTATGATTGCATTCTTTTGTTTGCCACATTTCCGTTCGCACTTTCCGCTCGCTTTTCACACGAACGTTACAGTTTCTGCGCACTGTTGTTATGAGATGGGGGGATGGGTTTTTATTCTCTCTCTGTCATTAGCGGATCCTTTGGCTCATTTCGGTGGACTGCTTTGACACGTACAAGGAAGTGGAACGAATTGAAGCCGTTGTTGCCGATGCCCTGCATTCCGTTCCGTGCCGAAAGGGGGTTTGTTTCGATTGCTGTAGTGCGAAAAACCGTACTCACTTGTTGCGGGAAATTGTTGTAGCATGCTTCGTGCTCGTGCGAACTCACAAAAACCGCATTGCATCGACATTAAAAAGGCATGAAAATGGAGCGAAAGCGTGAGCGATTGGCGATCGGCATCGTGAGACACGGATGTGAGGTCGCAGGATGTTTTGTTCGATG
>KB673090.1:163454-183363 GCA_000349145.1 Anopheles dirus
CATAATGTTCTATAAAAACCTTATTTTTTATTTGTCATACATAATACAGCTACAACACTTTCTTGACATGTTTGAATAAGACTTGATTCTGTAATTATTAAATAGAGCATACAATCACTTAACCTATGCTTCAGCTTCAGTGTTCTTGTTTAGTACAATGCAAGCATAACTTTTGCTTTTCGATTTCAATATTTTATCTATCTTATAACCTTTTACAGGGAGTTAATGTAATTTCCAAACTCCGACAGCCAACAGGTTTAAAAACAAATTACATTGATTCTTCTGTAGTTCGCTCTTTATTTGAGCATACCTTACACACGAATAAAATACGCAACAGTTTTCGAAACAAAGCATCCCATATCCACCAACTGTTGTAAAAAGCTTAAGAACCTGATCATCCAATTCCCTCCGGGGCCATTTTTGGACAACTTTTAATGGAACATTTATTCCAATTTCCTCGCACACTGTCTAGTTCTCGGTCGCTTCTCCATCCGCAACTTTTCAATCCATTGAACAGTAAACCGTAAAATCAAGATACCGTTACAACCCATTAAATCTTTACTGCGTTCCAACGGCTGGCGTCGATGTTCTCAAGTGGATCCGTGGGAAATAGAAAGGCTGCCGTACGCCTCTAGTGTCATTTGGGCACCGGGCAGCTCAGCATGATGTCCGTTCTTCGGCCCGTTCGCTTGCGGGTGTGGCGGCATGCTGACATTGCACCGCGCATCGCAACCCCAACCAATTTCGTTGGCTGCTCGTAAAAATGCTCGCACCACCACCAGGAGCGGCCGCTGCGGGTTTCATTTTCCAGCGGATAGCTTCATGATCCGGGTGGAGCTTAAGCTTAAGGTGACCGACGCGGGCAACCGGGCAACTGGGCCGTCTCTGTATGAAAGGGGAAAATTCGCGAGTTTTCCCATCTTGTCCCGCGGGTCGCTCGGTGGGCAATAAAATGGCAGTAAAATCAAAATTAATACCACTCCACTGTTTTATGACACTTTGCGCACCTTTCTCTCGCTTCCTGCTCCTATCGCTTTATTCATTTTCCCCTTTATCAACCGGTTTTTTTTCTCCCCCATCGTGGCTCTCGTTTAAACGTTTGTTTGCGCTTTGGGAAGTGTGATCGTGTGAGGATGAGCATTTGGGTGGATGCTGACAGACGGTGCGGTTCGTCCGGGATGTTGGGAGTGAAGCAGGAATGCTCTTCATCCGTTCCGGGAAATTGGATTATTAAATGAAAATACTCCATTGTTTCAAACCGTTTCCACGCGCCCTGTGCTCCCACCCGCTACCGAGCATTCATCGGTTTATGGTTCCTGGGGGGAAAACAGCATCAAACAGTTGCCAAACCGTGGATTGGTAGAATCCGTGGAAGCATATGTGTCGGTTGTGCACGCCCGTTCGATCGGAAATGTATTTTTAATTAGGGTAACGTATTGCCTGTCATCGCGGGTGTAATTAAATTAAAGTTATTGCTCTTGCTATTGCTCGCTTCAAGTTCTCAGTTATTTGCTTACCTGTTGTTTCCTGTTGAGTTTGTGAGCTAGTTTTGATTTATTTATAATCGCTTCTAAATACACTGAACTGCTAATGTCAGTGATTAAGGATTTAGTTGTTGGTTCAGCAAGATCGACTAGTAGAACAGACTTGATTTATTTTTATTTTAGTAGTTCCTGCATTGATAGTATCGTAGTAAACATGTATACTAAATAAGTTAGAATATATAGGAGATGTGAATAAATTGCGGTGATAATTGACGTATAGACTATTGCACCTTCACACATACTGTTAAACTCTACTGTTAATCTAGTAACTTCAAAGTTGTTCTTCTTTGGCACAACACTTAAGTAGGTGTTTTAATGGTTATACTACCCTGAAGTCAATCATCTGAATAGCTGAAGTTAAAAAGATCCAAGGATCTATCTTGAGATGTTGTGGGATACTTATCCATCAGTATCAGTATCCATCAGTCTTGTCTTCTTCTTATTTTTTTTTGTACAGCTTCTACGCCTATTGCCGGTCCTAATTTATCTATAGTTGGGAGTACGGTTCAGATTAGATTTTGGAACAGTATTGTTGTCTTGTGCGTCCTTCAACTGTATTTGCGTCAGTTGCGTGTTTTTCTGCGAAAATAACTAGAATTGAAAGACTATACATTTTTTACATTCCAGTTGCTATTAAATCACTTCCATGTTGAAACAATTCGATTAGTCCACCGTATCGCACTCTAGACATTTAAACATTAGAGAGCAAGACGACAATTGCTCGGTGGATGTGGAACTATCGAATATTATGGATTTGCATGTCCTGATGAGGCTTTTCGTATGTAACTTGGCAACTGTACTCGTATGTATTGTGCAAGAGATCTTTTTCTACTGATGTTAAAGACCCTCAATTCATGTTCTTCTCTCTTCTTCTGTCATAGCTTTCGGTCATTCCTGCCGTAGAAGGGCTGAGTAGACTATTTTTTACCACCATAACCGGTTAGTCACTCCTCGTCCATGGGATTGTGGTACCGATCCTACCTTGTGAAGACCGCTACACCACCGGTTCACCCTTTATGTTTTAATGTTGTTGATTTGTCTTTTAGTGTGTTCGTATGAACACTCTCATTGAACTTAGGAATTCTACATTGAAAGGTTAAGATCTACAGCTTTGGTGTAACGACCTATACCCGAACTACACAAGAAACTCCATGTGGGATTTTGATTATGGCGTGTTACTCCACCACACCACTACCACTATGCAAATGGGTCCAAACATTGTATTAATGTCTAATTTTTGTTTCTCTTTATTACAGTGGATTTCATGAAGCAAAATGCCGAAGGGGCTGTTTGTTTGTTTACGATAAAAAACCCCTCGTTTCCCGACTACAGAAGTAAGAGATGATATACTTTAAAAAGTCGCCCAAACTAATTATACTTTCATCATGTTTCTCTTCCTTTTCAGTTGCCACGGAAAGTGGCGCCATGTGTTGTGACATCCACCCGAAATACCCGTATTTGATCGCGATCGGTCTATACGACGGAAATGTGATCGTGTACAATCTGCAGGTGGGCACGAAGGAAGGTCCGGTCTACATATCGCACGGCGTTAATGGCAAGCACGCAGAATGTGTCTGGGAGATTAAATGGGGTCCGGATATGCAGGACGGGGAGATTAATTTCTTTTCGGTGTCGGCCGATGGGAAAGTGTTCAACTGGGTGCTGATGCAGAACAAACTCGCTATCACAACGATCATTACACTGTTTCTTGAGCTGGACCAGGTTAGTGGCCCTGACGGTAGTGCGCTTCGGCTGAAAGGCAGCGGCACGTGTATGGTCTTTCATCCACATAATCCGGAAATCTTTCTCGTCGGCACGGAAGAGGGATACATCTTCAAGTGTAGCACTGCGTATAGCTCAAAGTACGTTTGAAATCGATACAACTTATTGGAACCGTGCTAACCGTCAATCATTTCGATTCTCAGATATCTGATGACGTACCATGCACATTATTTACCCGTGCACCGGATGGACTACAATAAATTCAACTCGAACATTTTCGCCTCCTGCAGCGGTGACTGGCGAGTGAAAATTTGGGAAGACATGAGACCGTAAGCGTTTGTCGCAAGCAATGGCGGCGAATGTAAAGTTTTTAAATCACATTTGGGCTTTTCTCTGTCGTTTTGCAGCGAACCACTGTTCATATTCGACCTCGGCTCGTCGGTCGGAGACGTGAAGTGGGCACCGTACTCGAGCACCGTCTTCGCTGCCGTCACGACCGAGGGCAAAGTGTTCGTATTCGATCTGAACGTGAACAAGTACAAAGCCATCTGCACCCAGGCGATCGTTTCGAAGCGCAAGAACAAGCTCACCCGGTTGGCGTTCAACCAGAAGCTACCGTTTATCATCGTTGGCGACGACAAGTGAGTATGGATGTTGGGGTGAGGGGTGGGAAAGTTTGAATATTTCATTACATAGCATCGGCGTGATACATATCGCAGTATCGCTTTGCTCCGGTGTCGATGTGTTCGATTTCGCTTCCGATTTCACCGAACATACGTGGCCGTCGGAGCATAAAGTAACAAATGGCTACACGATTCGATAGCGTTGACAAGGAAGTTAAAGGAAATATATATATTTTTATGTTTTCAAATATCATGTTCCATATATTTTTAAATTTGAATACTTTTGTTGTATTTTTTTTTAAATTATACTAAAATTAGGCCTGTATGTTAAAAATTGTTTAATATTTAATTTCAATTTCGTTTTGACCTACTACCCTTTTCGTTTCAATTTCAACCTTATTCAAAGCTATTTCTATATAAATTGTAAACAGATAAGAGGATTGGAATATTAAATAAATATTGAAAATCTGCTAGGAGAGGTGATTTCTCGATTACGAACAATATACTTGATGCTTAGGATGATTTTGAGGATTAAAGTATTAGGATTCGCAAATATTAGGATGTTATGATTGTGTTGAAACTCGGACTTTGACCGTTAATTCTAAAATATACTTTTTTTAAATTGGTGTATAAAACGTAGGCTAATTTAAAATAGCTTCGTAGCCTTGAAAAAACAATATTACAAACACGTTTCCGATTGTTTGCCAACTTGTTTAAACCTCGCTTGGTTTGAAATAATCCTACTTATCCTGGTAGATTCTTTGGTGAAAACTTGTAAATATTGGGTAAACGATAACAAACCTCATTGGTACTCTTTGCTAACTAGTGTTGTATCAGTTTTACATGAAAATGCTTTAACGAGCTGCATTAATTAGCTTCACAGGTTTAATCCGTTGCTACGGCTTACTAGCCTGATTTGTATCGCCATTACCGGATAGTCACTGCTGGGCTAGCTAAAGCGAGAAAGCTTTGATCGGATTGTGGTCTCGGTACTGTCGTTGCGCTGCTACTGCTAAACCACCCGACCGCCTTCGATTTTCATTTAATTATTAACCAATTATTGTTTACTAAATTGTTTAGCAGATCTAAATCGTGTCGTATGGTCATGTACATTGCCTTATACACGGATTGTAGGTTTAAACTCGCAACTGGACCGTGTTCTCTGAACCGATAGCATAATAAAGATAAAAAAGGTCAGCAACTGAATTGAATGAACTTCAAAACTAGTTGAGGCAACGCAAAATATGTCAATTTTGGGATACTTTCCTGATTTTAAATGAAGTTTAAAATTATCTTTATGTTTTAGTTTTAAAAGACAATCTGAATTAATTTGAAGTCGTGCTATCCTATTTGCAAACTCTTGTTGAATAATTTAATTTGCTGTATTTTTATATTAAGTTTCAGTAACGTACTGAGCTAATGATAATGTAAACGTAAGATAGTATAACCGGTTCAAAAATGTTCAAAGAACGATCACAAAAAAAAAACATTGGAACATTACAAACTTACCTTATTCACCTGCTTTGTGATAATTGATGACTAAATGCTCTCCATACCGCTCTGCCCGAGCTCAAATAATTTGTTAATGACAAACTTGCTTTGCGAATAATTGATAAACATAATCCTCTTAGCAAGCCCCTTTCTCAACTCGACAATGAACCGGCTGCCACTTCAAGTGCCACTTTGCGCCTTACACGAGCGTGGGACCCATTTATCAAATCTTCTAATTAAACGGTTAACGATGATTGATGTTTACTGTTTTCCGGCCGATTTCGTCGACGTTGGTTAGACCGTTGGTTGTCGTGTGGGTGGTAGGAAGGTTGTGTTCGTTTTTTTTTGTATCGTACTAACGAAGGTTAAACTAATTTGAGGGGACACTGAGCCCTAATCCTTTTGTATTGCAAGCTTTTTCGGCTTGTGTAATGGAAGGTTACATTTTTCATTGGGAATGTAACGTTTTTTATTTCTTTAGTAACAGTTAACATATTGTATAATAGTAGTACGCACTTTTGCATGTGAAGTTGACCCAAATATAAAAAAAAAACAGTGCTAACAGCTTTTACATTTACCCAAAATCATGATTGCCCCAGAGAGTGACCTTGAAGGTTAATTGACGCCATCGTTAAATAAATGTTGACCGAAACACAACAAATGCCTTTAACTTTTCGTTCTGGTAATTCCTTTGTCCCCGTTCGAGCTCTGACAGCCGAGGGCAAAATTCAATTTCAACAACCCGACTCAGAAACTCATGCATTTTAATTTGCTGCGGAAAAATGAATTTATTCGCTTTGTTTTTGTTTCCTTCGCTTTCTGCAAAGCGTGTGGAATGTTTTATTGAGCGGCAGCTTGCTAGGCGATCTGTTCATCTTCACTTCGTGTGCATGGCGACGAGGCGACGGCAGAGCGGTGACGATCTATTGGCATCATTTATCATTGTGTGTCCCGGTTAAAAAAAGAAACTGAGTGAGACATGGGTTGCAACATGTTTGCTTTTATTTGGATGTTTCCGCTCTTTCCACAAATTAATGTTTGTGTTTTGTGGGTCGGTGTGGGTGTGAGCTCGGAAGAAAGCTTCTTTCAATTACAACAGGCTCGGTTAGACCTGCGCTCGGCTCGAGGTCCTCCGTACGACGTGTAAGACCGTTTAGTATCTGGTGTTTCACGGTCCGGTAGCATAGAACGATGGTTATCATTAGTTATCGGTTGATGTCGGGATTAGTAGCGTCTGTTTTGCTCACCTCCTCTTCTGATCACGTTTCGTTTTATACCTTTGCAGAGGCACAACGATTACGCTGAAGCTATCACCGAACCTACGCATCAAAACGAAGATGGGCAAGAAGGCGGGCGTCGTCGATCCCCAGCTGCTCGAGAGTCAGAAATTGGACCGACTGCTTTCGCTCGTCCGTGAGCTACCGGAGGGAGAGATGGTCAAGGAAACCGTCTCGACCGTCGCCTCGAACTAAGGAGCACCCGTCAACGGAACGAAACCTACCTTTCTAGTCCAGTCCTACCGGAATGTTCCCAGCAAATGGTTTGGAAAAATCTGTTGTATGTAGTTTGCATGAGTTTCTTTTCGGATACAGGGTTTAATGTTCTCGTTTTGTTGAGAATAAAAGCCAAATTCAAGTTTGGGGAAGAAGTCAAATTACGTTTTTCCCAGGCAGGATGATTTTTACTGCCAGCGCAGGGAAGCGGTCAGGTAAGATTGCAATTTGTTTTATTTATTTCTCCATTCTTTTTTCGCGACGTTGGGACCTTCGAGAACGAGCTTTACAATTGTGATAGATTTTTTCGTTTCGCTTCTTCAGCGAGGTATAAAATAAAACGGACAACAGTGTTCAACAGTGTGGGTACGGCCGCGAATGAGAAGCTTAATAGACGGGAGTTTTATTATTTTAACAGTTTTAACATGTCAGTAGTTATTGTGCCTCTTGTGAGATAGTGGATAGAGTGTGGTTGAAGAATTTGTAGGGCTTAAGATTACTCCTTTTCGTCAATAATCCAAACGTAGCGAATCCGTTTGCTTGTCACCCTTCATGGCAACCTCGGTGATTATTGTAAAAAGCGACAAATAGTGGCTCTGAATGCGAAGATTTACTTGCCCGCGTTCTCGTAGCAGCAACAGACACTACGAAGGTTTTCGATACAAGAAAAGGATGTCTTCTTCTACTTCTATTATACTAACTAACTAGTATTTTTTCCCAAAAAAAGCGAAGCATAAATGTGTTAAAGGAGGAACAAAGAATCTAAAGTTTTAATTATATTTTTGCTAGCACCGTTTGTACAAACTAAGTCCACAAACCATGTAACTTTCGAAGTGAATAATCCCACCATATATGACATTTTATAAGTTCTACGGATTGTTTGTTTACACCGAGAATAACAAACCGAAGAAAGAAATTTGTCTAAAAAAATGACTGAACTAACATGCATGTACTTTTGTATCAAACATGTACACTCTGTAGTATTTCTTTTATCACTTGCAATTTCGATTTTGTTTGCCAATCGTTGTTTTCTAATTTATGATTGTACCTAACTGTTATGCTATGTGTTCCGGTTTTCCACGACTTGCATGCCCCAAAACAGTACGCTAATTGACACGGGCATTCACTATTTGGTTGTTGCATGCACTTCTATTAAAGTTTAGCTTGTTTTAGTGGCAAGGAGTTTTCTATTGGGTTACATCGATACTGTTACAGTGGCTTTAGGTTCATCTCTGCATTTGGTTATATTGTTGCGTATTTTTGTTTGGGTTATGGATGTTTATCTTGTGTAACACTTCTTCTTACACGTTTCATTATTTCATTCATTTCAATTGCATGTGCTTTCTGGTTCTTACAGTAACTTATCACATTGTCATTATTTTCTTCAAATTTAGCTCGTTCAGCAAAGAAGCCCTTCGTGACATGTAAGTAGCAAACAATATTGCTTTATCATTACTAATTTTCAAAAGAAAAAGGAGTATGCAAAAGTTTTGCAAACAAAATTCCTCTTTCGGGATTTGCCTAAAGCGAAAATTTCAATGTTCCTCTCGTTGGTGTCTTGCTGTGTACAATTATTATTATTGGCTTACTTTTATTTACAGTGGTGATACCTGTGTGAACAAACGTCATTAACAGAACGGAATAGGTGGGTTCACACGAGTCGAACACTGCTCGAATTTGTACGATCTGCGAACCTTTTTTGTTAATGCATTAATGAGTCGATCGAAGTACGCCGAGTCTGTTTCAAGCAGAAAAGGTTATCCAGTAATAGTGTGCGTGAGGTTCGTCATCAAAAGTTCGACTCGTGTGAACCCACCTAATGAGTATTGCAGGGATTCTTAACAAAAGTTGCCGAATATATAAACAAAATTTGGTTCATATTATCGAATGTGGAAAGCTTTTAATGCTTGGGGTGCTCTCGGTGATTGGTAATCGTTGATCAAAACCAAGACGCTGCTTTAATCAATGAAGAAACCCTACGAAACGATATGAATAATGATATTTGTTTGGCAAATTGCGCAACTATTGGCCGAAATGTGTCGAATCGGCCTCACAGTTTGCATTTGACATGAAAATAATCTTCATTTATATCATAATTACTCGTTTTCGCCATGTTATTAATGTTTCTCCAAGTGTATCGACCCTTCCAGCTTGCCTTCGAACCGTTTCATTCACCTAGCGCTATCTACTTGCATCGACGATGCCACCCTACTTCACCTTCTTCACCTCCAGATACTCTATCACATTGTTCGGGCACATGATGGGCTTGCCGAGGAACAGCACCGTCGACATCGGGTGCAGGAACTCGACCGAAAACTTGCGCGCCTTCCACCCGTAGAACCCGCTCGGCCGCACCAGCTCGCCGCTGGACAGATCGAACGGCAGCAGGTTGACGGCTATCGTGTTCACCTTCGAGAACTGCACCCGGAAGTAGTGGCCGTCGGTCGCTTTGAGCCAGTGGAAGCCGGCCTCGTCGGTGTAGGGACGCGTTTGGGCTTTCCGCAGCGCGACCGACCGGTGCACGTCGTCGCCGTTGAAGCTCAGGTCGATCTCGTACGCGTCGGGCGCGAGCGTTTTCAGCTCGATCGCGTCGCGCAGCGCCCGGTTGTCGAGCCAGTAGCGGATGCCGACGTTCTCGAACTCGTCCACCACGTGCCGGAAGACGGCCTTCAGCTTCTCCATGCAGCAGGGCGGCGTGTTCCGGCCCAGGTACCGATAAAACGGCCGGCCATTGTGCACCTGCCCGATGCAGCTTTTCGTTTGCTTCTCACAGCCGTAGAACGTGATCTCGGTGAGCAGCGAGATGGTTTGGTTGTTGTGCTCGTAGCTCTTCACGTACTTCCGGCGGGCGGCCGCTGCGGCGGACGACCCAAACGGCACCGATAGGCCCGCGCCCCTGTTCGGTGTCTTATCGTACAGATAGTTCTTGCGTATCACCTTCTTCACCTGCAGCCGGCGATAGAGGGCCTTGAACTGGTCCTTGCGCTGGTTCCGCCGCTTCGTCTTTGTGTGGTACGAGGTGAACAACTTGCGGCCATCTTGGAATGCACCATTCAGCAGCACTTTCTGTGGGGAAGGAGACAGAAAAAGCAGAACAAACGAGCAAAAGATCAGATCGAATGAAGGAGTAAAATGGCATCCGCTAGCAACAACAAAAAAATCCACACACATATACACTCACGCAATCGCTTTCCCATCTCACTCCCGGAAAGCTGCGGAACGCTGGAATGGATTTTTGCGGTTTGCTTATTTCCGCCGGAAGTGGTTCAATCGATTCGGCGGGTGTATGCATATTCATACGCGTTGTGTGGAACGTCGGCTGCGTGCTGGATCGCGTTCAGGTGTGGTACGAAATTGATTTGCGTTGCAATTTTCGGTGCTTTCTTCTTCTTTCCGAGCCTCGGTAGGAAGCGAATGCAAATTTGCTTCTATTGACAGAGCGCATGGCGGAGGTAGGAACCGGAGGAAATGGGTTTCGATTTCCTTCAATGGAGTGATTTTTTCTTCTCCGTTGCTCCGATTCATACCAGGGTAATATCGCTATCTCCGTGGTCGGAATCGAAAACATGGTGGCGGTCGCTTAGCGGCGCTTAATGTTCTGTTCAGGGGATGTGTTCCGTGTTCGGTGGTGAAATTTATGCGCGAAAAGTGGAAGAACTTTAATTTATTTAAATTAAGACGATCAACAGAGCCTGATGTGGATGGATGTTCTTTGTGTAACAACCGCATTGAATATTATTAACATACTGCATATATTTGAGCACGAGAAAACTAGAGCGTCGAGCATTACTTGCTTAAAGATGTGGAGCAAGCGTTAACGCTGAAGATGAGGAATGCAAACGAACGCAAACGAACTCCTTTTCGAAGTATTATTGCTCTCACTATTTGTATGAGTAGAGTTGTTGGTGCATGAAAATTGGACCTTTTTTATTCCATATTTCCATGGTCATGTTATACATAAGTCAGGTTTCGACTATAATGGAAACCACTTAGACGAGTTGTAAGCAAGTCGACGAGTTGTTGGCTTTACTACAAAACAGCATTGTACGAACCATTTCAGCACACGAAGCGATTTCTTGCCATTTTTGCGATCCGATTAAGCTGAACAAATGGTCTGCAAACTGCTTCCGTTCCGAAATCGGTTTTGTTTGAAATCCTTTTTTCAGTCGTTTCGGTTTCAGTTTCGTAAACCCATCAAATGAAGTATGCAAACTAGCATTAGCAGTAGTTTTCTACCTCTTGTACATCTAGTTTGGCTCGTTGTCGAGGTTTCTTCATAACTATCGACACGATTCGGAGCGTCTAATGCTTCTCATTCGATGAATGTTTTGGTTCGAAAGTATTGTAATAGAGTAAGTATTAAGGAGATGAAATTTAGCGCCGGTTTTACCTCGAAAGGTTTGCGTCATCCACCGGAATCTCATTTGCACGGCATTCCTGTTAGAAAGCATTCACTCAATCAATCATAAGCACGTCGACTGGTTTATTATGACCCAAATGCGTCCGCCGACCGAACGGAGGAAACGTACGGCATATTATGCTCATTTGCATGAGTATGAAGCAAAAGACGATTTCTGATGCCTTCCACTACTGCATCCCTGGCCTCGTCTCTCACTCTCTCTCTCTCTTTCTTTCGCTCACTTTCTCTGCCAGTTCTTCGTGCAATGCGCTGAAATTGAATTGCAAATACATAACCAACACATTGCGTCATCATTCTCGGTGACGTTCGCCATACGCCACATCCTGGGGACGCGATTTCATGTCGGGCGCCAAATTCTTCCCTGCGCGTTCGAAAAGGTAGCGAAAGCGCACGATACGGATACAAAGCGATCGTTAGGAGAAAATTAAATTCATCAACAATGCTCACATCGTTATCAACACTAGCAGCGAATAACGGTGCCGTCGTCGGCGGCATTGATCCGCGAGTGCGCTTCCCGGAACGAACAGTAGTATTGTTAATTGTATTTCACGAGACGGGCATTGTGGGCATGGAACGGACGAAGTTGTAAGAAGCTTTGCGCAGCGACCGTTCGAGAGATATGGTTTTCGCGTATGTTTCGCAAAAAACGAACAGCAACCAAGCGGGCTTACTTTCTACTTCCATTTCGCTATCGATGCACAGTACATGACACACTAACAGCACAATAACGCTTTGGAATGAAACACACAGCAAACGGGACAACACATTGTCAGATAGGGCGAAACTATTCGAAAAGTGTTTCTTAACAATAGGTTGTTGAGTGACACTATTCATTTCCAGTTTATTAGTCTTTATGCTTCCAGCATTTTCTTCGATGCTTTTGACAGTTTTAAACATTTTGTTGGAATCTCATTAGAGTTGACTATTATTCCATGTCCGAAACTACCTTCCCATGAAGTAGATCGTGGGCTGCCATTTCTGGTTTATCTTGACTTGATCATCATGCCCATGGGAAATTACACGTTTGAGATTCAAACCCGATTGAGATGACCATGTGATCGACCCCAATTGTTGAGTTAAATGAACCTAGCCTATCCTTATCTAAATAATCCTTATACGGATAAGGAGTTAAGACTGGGAATGCGATAAGAAGGAACGAGACCGGAATGTGACAGGATTAGAGAGGGTTGGAGTTGCGAAGATTGTGACGAAATTGCGATATGGACACATGATGGTCTAGCAGATGGGACATTACACTAACGTTTCTAAACGCTCTCAAGAGCGGATCGATCTGCCGATAGCGAGTCATGCGAGTGGGGATAGCAAGAGGAGGTCGTACACGAAGGCGACGAGATGGAACATAGAAATTGATGGAGGATTCCGTGAGTTAGGAGATTGGCAATGAACAAAACGCTGGCATGCGAAAATCGAGTCGACTCGATTTTGAGAATTTACTCCGATTGTCTCTTTATCGAGTCATGATTGAGTCATAAAAGAAAAAAATGTAGAGTATATCCTTTGAAGGGCGAAAATAGTCGTAAAGCACTCCGCCACATGAGATAGTAGCAGTGGATACTCCGGAATTCTTAGGGTATCACGCCAAAAAAGAAGAATAATCATAGATATATAATCAATTACCGAGCTTTGCTCGAGTATTGCTCAGCAATTTGGACCCCCGTGGCGCAAGTTCATGTTGACCGCATCGAGCGTGTGCAGAGGTCATTTACTAGGTTCGCTGTTCGCAAATTCCTTGGTGGATCCCCTGCACTTCTGCCGGATTACGAGTCCAGGTGTCAGTTGCTGAATCTAGACTCCCTCGAAGTGCGCCGTTTTCATGGCCCAATCCTTATTTGTTGCTACCCTCTTGTCTGATTGTACTGACGTCCCTTGGCTGCTCAGCACTATCCCCTTCTATGTTTCTAATCGTTCCTTCCGTATCCGCCCTCCTTTGTTAATTCCTAGACACCGCACCTCAGTTGGTAGGATTAATCCATTCCTGCGTGCTTTGTGTGCTTTTAATTCCTCATCTCACTTGTTTGATTTTCATTTGCCTTTATCCTCATTTCAGCCTCGTTTACGAACCTACGAATCATCTCACTTCCTGATCGTTCTCCTCGGTTTGTCCTACGCCACATTAGTTTAGGTTAGGTTAGGTTAGTCTTAAGTTTCCGAAAGTGGTAAGCCTTAATGGCAGACATTGTATTTATTAAAATGAAATTACTGTTTCAAGGATTCCGGAATCAATGCTCCAAGTTTGTTTGCTATGAGTGGTTGGATATTCTGAGGATATGCTGTGGTATTAGGATCATCGCCGGTCCCGGTTTGTTTTGTTAGGACATTAAGATCTCCCATTCTTGTGTGATTCATACTATTTCTATAATGTTGTTCTCAATTCCGAATTGAGCACATTTTCCTCATGAGGTCGCTTAATTTTGCATCGTACTGTAGATCAATTTTCTTCCCTATTGTTTGACTGGTGCTTTCCATTAGTTAGGCTTCTGGTGTGCCCGTGGCGTGTGAAATAGGGAAGCTGCTGCAGAGAAGGAAACGGCAAGCCGTCCCGATTTCCCTGCTGACCCAGAAATAAGTGAAAGGAATTAACAAGAAATAAACGACAGAGAAAGACCGAACATGATCCACACACACACACACACACACACACACACACACACACACACACACCCAGTGGAAATAGCGCCGAGCAGAAAAGAGGACAATTCCTCACCCTGTCCCGTGCGGCATCCTTCGCATGGGCGGTTTTTCATTAGCTATTGTTTTTGGCTGAAAACTGTTTGCTTTTGGGATTGGTTTTTTCCTTTTTCTTTGCCATTTTTTTTTCGTTCTGTGCTCCGGTACTGGTTTCGCATTATCTTAGTCTATCTGTCAGGACAGTTCATTTCTGTGCCGGGGAAGGTTTGCCTCGGGAACGCTTGGGCGCATTATTTGGGGAGAGAAAGGAAAAACAACCGGCGTGCCGCGTTTCCTTTGTTTTTCCACTGCTCAAAGGCGACCGAAGCGAGCGCCGGGACTGACGGGTGGGAGGTCGGGAAACCCCGGTCAAAGCCGGAACTCCGCGCCTGCCGCCGGTGGAGTTTCGACAAGGTCATACCCGGCTGGTGCGTTGCGCTGTGTGAGGCGCTGGCTGACATCGTAAAACTCAAATATTTATCTTCATAATACCGGCAGAGCGGTTCGCTTTCGTTTTTTTCTTTCTTGTTGTTGTTGTCGTTTTGTTCGGAAGGATGGAGGACATTTTCGGTGAATGTTTATTCTGACCGGCGGGTGGGGAGTAGCTCAGGAGCAGTCGGGCGCCATGCTGCAAGTCTTGACGGTTGGAAGTGCTTTTCTTAAAGTGAAAGCGTACAAGTCGTGCGCGGCGGGACGGCCTCAAGTGGGAAAGTTTCTCCGGATAGATGGATGAATGGACGGATGGATGAATGGGGAGGAGTTGGAAGTTTCGTGAGGTACGGGGGCTTGGTTCCACTTGACTCGTGCTGCCATCCACGTGATTCGTCCACTGTTAACTCGCAACAACTCGCGATACTCCAACGGCAACGGTACCATCATCATCATCATCAGCTTCGCGTCCTTGCGTGGCAATCCGATTTGGCTTCGTTTATTATCCCCCATTTCGTCAAGTCCTTCGCCGTAGTAGCTCACACACGCACACATCCACACATGAGAAGTTGGCCGGCTGGAAGGTGAAATTACCTGAAGCGTTTTAAAATTAGCACCGACGTTAGCATGACAATGCGCCAGTCAGCCGCAGAGATTGCGCGTCGCGTGCGTGACGATGCTATCGTGGGAGCGCCGGATGAGATGCTCCCTCTCCAACGCCATCCGTAGTGGAGGGTAATTTTCGTTCAATTTACGAGGAAATATCGTTCGCGACTCGCGATATGGGCGCACCACTCGGAACCGGTGATGCTTTCAGTGAATTTACGCCCAGCGCGGTCTGAGATAGGCGATTAAGGCAAGAAGAAGTGGATTTTAAGATCGAACTTTGATGCTCGAAAATGATGTTCGTGTCCTGTTGGAAGCGGATACGTATTAGGGGCGATGCTAGATCTAGACATTAGCCATTCATGAACTTGTTTGCTTCAGTATAGTAGTAGAGTTTGAATACTTTTAACGCCTTTGGCAATCGACAGACTGATTTTGCTGTCCAACATCGGCCTTATTCCTGTTTCTTCACCATTCCCAGTGTCGCAAATGCTGGTTCGTCTGGTGTCTGGTGTCAACCGGAGCCTGGCGCTTCTACGCAATAGAAGGGCCACTCAAATAGCTCGAGGTTGAAACGACAACCCATTGTCCGTCCACACATACCGTGCGACAACAATCCTCCGGACCATCTTCCTCTAGAACGTGGGTAAGAAGGCTTCGACAGTTTTGGACAGAGTCCTTGTCTCTGGCGCATGTGAGTACTGGAACTACGAATGTTTACTATACTCCCAGTACTCTGTTTATTCCTTCGTCAGTCGCAACAGGTTCCCCTGGTGGATATGTTCCTTCAGGCTATAATATGACCGGTCGACTGCCACCATCCGCTCGCGTAGTTCGACATCAATGTAATTATCGGAGCTGACTTTTGATCCAACATAGGTGAAGTTTTGGACGACTTCAAAGGTGCGATCACCTATCTGTACGTCACTCTGTACGATGGTGCCATCGTCGACATGGGTTTTGTCTTGTTCACCTGCAGACCTCCTATCCGTTACATAGGAGAGCCGCAAACTAATGGTGTCTATGTCATTAGCGTATGTCAGTATCTGATTTGAGTTATAGAGGACCATCAACTGAAGCTTCCGAGCCATGGATGACCTTCTCTAGCGCAAGGTTGAAGCGAAGAATGGCAAGCCTGTCTCTTTGGCGCAGACGCTTGGTGGTAGCAAAGGATCTTGAGAGTTGAATGGAAATGCACCTGCTCCTTACATGTGACGTTGCTCATTCATACGCACTTGATCTGCTTGACCTGTATTCCAATGGAGCTCATGGTGCTGTACAGTTCTTCTTCTTCTTCTGCCGAGACGGAATTCGAACTACTACGATTGGGAACCACGAGGTTCCCTTGAGCCGCAATCAGAGACATAACCCTCTCCATTGGCATCGACTATCGTGAGGCATATTGCCACCCCGGTCTCCTTACTACAACGCACTACGGCGAGTTGCAGTGTATCACACCCCGTGTAACTGCTTAACGACTTATCAAACTTAGAAACAGTTCCAGAGTTACACGCTGTGGGACTCGGGCTTGTGAGAGCTTCCTCCATCACTGTTCAATATACTTTATCATGTTCTAACTATGATTATTTTTCTGAGTTTTGTAATGGAGTTCTGTATCTCCGCTATTTGTGATCAGTATTATTTATTCTTATTTTCATGCTTTCCACTTTGCTTCGTCTATACATCTATTCCTGTTTCTTTCATGAATTTTATCACTTCTGTTATTGGCTTTCCCGATTTCTCCGTTCAATTATTTTTCAGTCTTTTGAAGGATATGTTGGTTAATTCTCTATAGATCTCGTATTTTGTGCAGTAGAAAATTTTATGTATTCCTGTTTCCGGTTCTTTATACTCCTGGCAGATTCCGTTCTCCTCTATGCTCATTTTTTAGATCGCCAGCATTTAAATAGAACGTGTCCAGCTAATATTCTGTTCATTATATTTATTTCATGTGTTGTTAGTTTTATGTCTTGGTATCATGGTTTAATTTCAAATTCTTTTTGAAATGCATCAAAATTTTTTTCTCTGTTTTCGTTTTGTACCATACTTTAGTGTTATTGATTTTTTTAAATTATTTTGAAACATATTTATTATGTCACAAAATCTTAGTTTGTTGTCTAATTGTTCATTTCTTATAGTTCCCTGCTTAGCTAGTTCGCTGTACAGTTCTAATCTTCCTATGCTGTCGTGTGCTGCCTTACAGTTACAATTACAATTACAATGCCTTACAAGCTTGAACTGATGAACTGATGATCCGCCATCCTAAAGATCTAATCAGTTAGTTGGTTCTCATTTTCTAATCTGCTCCAATAATTGTGAACCATCTGTTCTGCGTATCTTCTCCGTTCCTTTCCATTCATACCATGGCATCGTCAAACTCGTTACTTCTAGAATGATCCCTTTTTTAAGAAGATGCGCCAGCATACTTGAGTTAATCGCTGGTTAAAAGAACAACAATCAAAACTTCTCCTAACTCAAACGCCTTTTAAAGTGGACAATTTTAAGAAATAAATGTAAATGTAAATGTAAAACTTGCTCCATCTTTATATTACTAGCAGAGCTTCAACACTGGTTTTCTTTTTTCAAGTTTGAATTACTCTTTTAAGCATTAGCTAAACATATACCCCAACAAAGCATGCATTGGATCCCAGTTCAAACGAACTTAAAGCTTCTTTTCATCAACCGTATTGAGCCCTTTTCCCTGTTCTCTCTCCAAAATTGGGGCCCTTTTTACGAACTCGGACGTGCTCTGTTTGGAATGCACATAAAATTCTCCAACGAATGGGGTTAAGCTCGAAGGTTCCCATCATCTTGAAATGAGCAACATTCCATAGTTCACTTTTTTCTCACCTTCCACAGCCTACTGCGGCAAGATTGGTGCCCGTCGAAGCCGTAGCCCTAGACGCAAGAATTCGACCAGAAATAGAGGAATCGAAGGGTGGGCACCGAAATGAAAACTTCCATTCGACAGGCTCAGGCAACCTTGCCATTGGGAATAATGTTTAAACGGCTGGGTAGCACATACCCAGACACACCATCGCGAGCAGGTATGTTCGTGGCGTGATACAGCCCGAAAACAACGGGCCAAAGTTGAAAAATAAAAACGAAAAATATCATAAAAAATCCAACGCTGCGATTTGTGTCCTATCAACACGGTGCTGCCTAAAATTCGCAAAAAAAAACGGAAACGAAAAGGAGCTTACCAAAGATTACCCAAACCGGGGGTGCAAAAACGCGCAAAAGGAATCACGGAAAGCAAAAAAAAACAACAGGGCCAGATGAGAATAACAAAACGCATGGTTTCAGCCATTCAGTGACACATTGGTTTAATTTCGGGCACGACATTTCAAAGCGTTCAAGCATAACTCCGTCCGTCCATCCGTCCGCCGGGAGCAGGGCGAACAAAAACGCACACTCCCACACACACACACACACACACACACACACACACACACACACACACACACACACACAAATCGTCCTTAAACGATCGTCAAACGGTGTGGCCCGGAATTCACCTGAACGGTGGCTGCCACTTTTAAATTCATCATCCTCGCACAGGCTGGAGTGGAGTGGAAAAGGATTGGTATGCTGGCAACCAACAACAACAACAAAACGAAAAACGAAAAAAACAAGCCACACAAGCATTCTTGGAATTCTCAACATGTGAGTATCCGGACGATTTTGAAGGAACATTTTGGCTGGATTTCACCGGTGCGGGGGATGATAACAAAAAAAAAACCCCAAACACTCCAAAACGTACTATGGACAATGGAAGGAAAAGAGAAAGAGAGAGAGAGAGAGGTGATATTTTTTATGCAAAGCTTAAACCGCCGAAGAGTTCGGAGACAGAAAGATGAAGTGTTCATATAACCATTTGCCAACGCGGGCGACATTTCCGACTCTCTGGCCCTTTTTGTTCGCGGGCCGGAATCGGCAAAGGCCCCGCGCAGACCCCGTGCAGTACGGGTGGTGGTGGTGGTGGTGGTGCGGTGGCTTTTTTATTTGTTTGGTCGGCAGAATTTGGGTCTTTCTGGTGGCGTCACACCCGTGCCCCGGCCCGCTCCAGGGAGGCATATTGTGATAAATGTGCGTGGCTAAAGTGCACTATGTTAAGCTCGCCAGTTTGGGCTAGCCTGGGCAAAATCGAAACCGGAACAGTGTGTGCGTCAAAAAGAGGGAAATTAAAAAAATATTAAGTCGATATTGAATTTATACGAACTGTATGGACATTCCGTGGCACTAGCGTGATGAAAATTGAAGAAAAAGCTTAATCAGGAAAACATATCTCAGTCATACTAAAATTGATTTTACTTTTTCTTACACTTTGGCACAACAACCTCAACATGGGCCATTGAACCGAGCCATTTATGGCTTTCATTGGCTTAGTTATTGCCCGTAGCCTAGATAGTTAGTCCTGCGTACGGGAAAACGGTCCAGTCGAGATTCGAACCCACAACCTGGGATGAGTAAGACCTTCCGCTTGCGCACCGCGAATCTGCCTGCGTAGAATTGGCTCACCATCTCTCAATGCACAGCAGTCTGACGTGAACAGTATATTTCCTTCTTGCCACAATGTTGTTCCGCAACTTGTGGCTCTGACTTGGTCTGTTTCAGTGGAATAAGTTTCCAATCCAGTGGAACGATTTTCAATACTTTATACGAAACACTTTACACATTTTTTACATGGATTTGTTCAGCCAGTGGAATCGGAATGTTTATGACAGATATAATAGCTTTTCAACTAATTTGGAAAATACAATTTATTACAGTTATACAAACTATTATCAGCTTGTCTTATCTTCAAACGAACCCGTAGAATATGTGATCAGACATGATTGGAAATTCTTCATAAATATTAGACATCAACAACTCGTTTATGTCCTTGAACAA
>KB673090.1:196775-211076 GCA_000349145.1 Anopheles dirus
CGAATCTGTATGCAGTGAATGTTTCAAAACTAGTTGACAGATCACAATTGTTTAATGTCTCATTATAAAGATATATAGTAAGCACACACAACATATGTCGAGTTTATATTGCGTCACATTATTTTAATACAGATTTTCCTTTGATTTGGCATAAGCATCATGCATGTCTTGTATTACACAAAAATGGAGCAATATAAAATTGCCAAATTCAATATAATCGAATTGATAAAAGTCTTCATTTACCGCGTTATATGCATTTCAAAATATACTGTAGGTTACCGACGTTGAAATTTGCACTTCAAACAGACTAATTTTAAAGGTCGAAATTCACTCGAAGTCTCCAAAAGCGGCACGTGCATTTTTCAGGCCGAAGCCTCAAGAGAATACCGCACCGTAATCATAATAGACGGATAATTAATTATATCCTGAGGTTAACGTCTGAGATCACACGCAAATGTGTCGCCCACCACAAACACCTGTAAGCTGTGGCTGATGTCAAGGCAATCAAAGGCACACCTGGGGTGCGCAGAAAAGAGATCACTTACCATGTCGCAGCGTTCCGTCTCGTTCCCGGTCACGTACTCCAGCGTCCAGTTGGGCAGATCGAGCTGCATCTGCACACAGTTCGCGGCCCCCTTCGCGTTCGAGCCGAACGGCACCGTCACGATGCGCTGCTCCGGCTTCCGGTTCAGGTCAAACGATCCAACCCCCCCACCACCACCTGCGCCGTGGCCGTTCTGCTTCAGCAGCAGATGCTGGTGCTGCTGCAGCAACAGCTCGCTCCCGGACGGTGTGTCGATTTCGTGCAACATCCGCGACAGCAACCCGCGCCCGGTCAACCGCACACTGTCCGGCATGAACAGCACGTAGCGCGTGGTGACGTGCAGCACCGGAAACGCGTCCCGCAGCGTCTTGGTGACGTCGTACGCGAGGTGAAAGAAGCGCACGTTGCTGCCCTCACTGAACCAGGCCGGAACCGGGCCGGCCCGGGAGGCGGCGCTCTGGTTCCCGGCCGAACCGCCGCCGCCGCCGGCCGCCGTTTGCGGCGGGCTGAAGATGTCGAGCGGGGGGTAGGGCAGCTCGGGCGCGATGACGAACACACTCACGCCCGGTATGAGTGCCGTGACGCTCCCGATCGACTGCAGCAGGTCGTTGTCGAAGTCGTAGAAGTCGCGAAACACGAACGTGATGCTTTTCCGCAGGAACCCGTTCGTGTGCTGCACCCGCTCCTTGGCGCTGGCCCGCGACCCGTCCGCGCCCTCCGCCAGGGTCGGCTTCAGGCGCATCCGGTTCAGGGTCGCACCGCCCGGGTCGCCGACGCGGTACGAGCTCTCGTAGCTGACGAGCGGGACGGAGTCGGGCGCGATGCCGAGCCGCCGGGAGAGGGCCGCCGGCCCACGGAGCGGCTCGTCGCCGGACAGCGACTCCGCCAGGTAGTGGCCGCTGGTCAGGAAGTACTTCCACGAGTAGTAGAACACGATCAGGTTGAAGCAGATCATGAAGAAAATGAACAGCTTCCCGTACTTCATGCGCATCTTGGGCTTCGTTTGCATCGGGCGTCCTATCTTTCGCAGTCGGATGGATGGGGGCAGAGGGAGGAGCAGGACGAGGAGGTGGAGGAGGTGGTGGGCAGGTCGGAGGACTCAATTTTCCACTAACTCCCACTGGCGCGCGGGCGGAGGTGCATACGGAGCTCATAAAACCAAGATTAGCAATCCCATCAGATGCGATCCCTTTGGGACCATTTTTGGGTCGCTTCGGTCGTCGTCCTATCGGCGTCCTAGTTTGCGCACCATCCTCGGGCACCCTTGCATCGGTACGCACTCACACACACACACACCAAGCACTTCCGGGACGGGCGCCGAGGTGTGTGTTTTTTTGTTGCTATTCGCCTCAACCGTCCCTCTGCTTTCGTTCGTTTACTTTCTCGCCAGCAGAAGGATTGTAGACCGCTCTGTTGTTTGTCTTTGGACGTGGTGATTCACATGGTAATCGAATTATTGCTATCTGCAGTGTCTGCCGTACTAGCGACGGCAAACGCTCGTGGATTCATTCTCCGAAGGGTTCTACCGAGCGGAGTCGAACGGCGGAAGCGTTCTCGGGGGGGAGGTGGCGATAAAAGACGAACACAAAATTAAGGGATGATTGGATGAATGTGGAGTACTGGTTCCGTTCCGGGACTGGAACTCACCGCTCAACTGCTGTCGTTGAGCCACGGGGATCAAGTGATTTTCTAATTTCAATTTACTTTAACAAACCCGACACTGTACACTGTACACTGATTCTGTTTTCTTCGTGATATCTTTTTTCCCTCAACCCTTCTTTTTCGTTGAGGGTCAACCTACTAGGATTGCACTTTACTTCGGCGCGGGCAGCGCCTACTGCGATTAGTCACAGAGTAGCTCTCCAAACGTCAACTACACCCGAGCTGGATGTTAGCTGAAGGTCTGGTTGCTAGTAAATTGCAGTAAAATTATGGCCTTCTTTTGTGCATTCGCTGCACGACACTTGCTGACAATGACCACACGCAATACACACTGACACACACACATACAGATACGCCAGCTCCGAGGCGGAACGATGCACAAGTAACCCCAACGCGACAAAAAAGCGCACACACTTGAACGCTCCACAAGGGACAGACACGTATCCTTTCGGTTCGGTGGCCTTCGGTATGCTCGGTATTTAGCAAAAGCAAATGCGAGTTGAGCAGCACGAGGGAGAGAGCGACCGCCAGCACCACCTCAACGGGCCGAGCTCGTCGCTCGCCGGGATTTATTAGCACCGGAAATGCGGAGCCTGTGTCCACGCACGCCGAACAACGAACACGAACTGTTCGTCCGGTGACGCTAGGTGCTTCTCGGCCACCGGAGTGTCCTTGCATATAGTGCAGTGCAGTGCGAACCCGAGCACTCACGAGAGCGGGCTCCGTTCTCGCTCTCCGTCTCTCACTCTCACGCGCGTGAGTGCTGGCGCCCTCCAACGTCAACGCTTTATTACGATTTGTAAACAGAGCACCATTCAACGAGTTTACACAGAATGCTTGCGTACCGTGGAACCGGCTACACCATGTGGCTTCTTTCCTGTGTGTTGGCAGTGTGGGGCTACAGGTTTCTCTTGGTCGGGCCTCCCTGCACCGGGGCAGGCAGTAAAATGAGCGAGCGTGCTATTTGCGGAGCGTAAACAGGACCCACCTACCGCGTGGTGCTGGTCATCAACTGCATTTCCAAAACAGTCGGTCGCATGGACTGGTTGGGTCGGTGGTGTTTGTTGTTATTGCTGAAGCGTGCTCCGAATAATCGGTCGCGAAAAGTGTTGTGATTTGAGGTTACACTTTCATTTTTTGACAGTACGACGGCGCTGTCGTTATGACAGTGATCACATTTAGTGACATACACTTTACATCTCTTTGCGTTGGAGTTTTTGAGTACTGAAAGCTATGCATCTCACCATTTAAAAAAAACATTCTACTTTACATTATTATTTGACTTGTAAATGAAACGTATGACGTTGTCGCGTGATAAAATTTGCTGGTAATCTATGACCCCAGTTCTCCTTGTGGTACCACGGTTTAATAATCTCCACGAAAATGGCTCGTTTTGTATGGCGTGCATTGATGGAGGCGCCCATTCTCCCATAAAAGAATGATGGAGGCGCCCAGTCCTTTATTGCGTTAAAGCTGACTAATACAACTGTAAACTTCAATTCACGTCAACCCATTTAGTTTGATGTCGGCACTATCGACTGCTCATCATAAAAATTCGATTATGATCTTATGGACTGAACAACTGTGAACTGGCTTATGAGTAGAATTATAAGAATGATGACGATGATGGTGATTTTTTTTGATTTTTCGGACTCTCTCTCTCTCTAACTCGGACCCGATTTTTCGGACATAAAACATATAAAAACCATTTAGCTGTTATAATTCAGCTATGCATCATGTACATATTACGATTTCTATTTATTAGCTTGTTATTTTTGTATTGTTTTCGTATCGTTTTTCTCTTATTCACCAAAGTGCGACAGACAAACAGGTGGTAGTCAAACAGGTGGTGAACGCGATTAAATTCCGAGCATGCTCTTAGCCATGGATCATTCTGATCTAAAACCAACCGGCGGGGAAGGATAAAGATAGGAGGTCTATCACGAAGTCTTCGTGGAAAGAATAAGAGGGCACAGGAGCAAAATAACCGTGCAGAAATCTACGAACAGCAAGACGCGTAAACTTCCTCTGAACCCTCTCTATTCTCTGCATTGCGGTTACTCCAGCATGGGTCCAGACAATACTAGCGTAGTCCAAGACGGAACGAACCCAGCAGCAATACAATGCCATCAGGCAAAAAGGATCACGAATTTCTGAAGCCATTCTGGTGATAAGGCCCAGAAACCTGTTTGCCTTATTAATTACGCAGCCTATGTGCTCATTGAAGGAAAGATTTTTATACAACCAGACGCCTAAATCCTTTACTGAAGACTTGCTACTGATAACTGTTTCACACAAAAAGTATTCCCACTTTATTCTATGTTTTGAGCGACCAAAAGAAACGACACAACACTTGGGCGGGGGGGGGCGGGGGGAGGGGGGGTATAGTACCAATCCGTTTGCCGAGCACCACGTAGGAAATTCGACAAGGTAATTTTGCAGTCTTTGGCAATCAGAGGAGGAGGTCACAGGAATAAATATTTTTAAGTCGTCAGCAAATAAAAGATGTCCTTAATCGGGAAGAACATCGACACAATCATTACCAAATAACACAAATTGGATTGGGCTGAGGGCACTCCCCTGCGGAACATCAGACAAGCCCGAAAAAGGAGCGGAAACCGACTCGCCAAGCCTGACTGAGTAAGATCGGTTCGATAGAGAAGACCCCATCCAGAACAGAATTGGATTGCCAAAACTTAATTTCTCCAGCTTTGCTAGCAGCGGGCTATGGGGTTAACTATCAGAAGCTGCTCTGAAGTCTTTATAAATAGCATCTACTTGACGGTTACTAACAATATTGGACATGAGGACGGACACTAAACTCATAAGGTTTGTCGAAGTAGCGCGTTTGGGCATGAAACCATGTTGATGTGGAGATATGAAACTAGAGGCAGCGGGAAGGATCAGGATTAGGACGACAGATTCAAACACAAAATAATAGGCTATATGCGTATCTTTCCAACTCAGTAGCATGTCATGTCTGTGTAGAAATTAAACTACCACCTAGACCTGGTCGGCTAGTCATGACAGTGGATTGAAGACGGAACTCGTCTTAGTTTAGCAAATGTGCATTATTTGAAAGCAGCGCATACAGCTAACATTTGATCAACATAAGAACAAAAATATATCATTTTATTTGGTACTTTCGGAGTATAACTTTTAGGTAAAGCCAATTAAGAGTTTGAAAAATACCTAAGAAACCATTGAATGAGTGAAGTATGCTTAGAAAAGAGAATAACAAAAGAATGTGACAAACAAGCTAAAGTAGTGTTGGTAATCTGAACGTAGCTTCATATGAGTGAATGATGCACTGGCTGAGATATGAATAGAAATATGTATTCTATAAAACCAGTAGAAATTAATCAGAAACGCGCGCTTGTTACACATTTGTATATCCACATAAATTTATTTGGTCGCCATAGGACAGCGAAAATACATCTAAATAGTTCACATTCACATGTCAGTCCATCGACCGATCAGCCGGTCATAAATCCTACACAAAATAGTTCACTATCTCTGCCCCTTCGGTTGCAAATAATTGCGTATCGCTTTCCGGATGCCTAGGCCGGGCAGCATTTAACATGCACAATCGGTTGCGGCCGGGTTGTTTGCTACAATACGCCAGGATTCAATATTCAATTGACACCAACCGGTGGGGCACCCAGCTGAAACCATCCGACAATTATCTTCGCACACTCGCGCACACAGCAATCTTCTCCACCCGCCGCCGGTTTGATAGGAATACGAAGCGAAAGACACTGAGTTGGCTAAACATTGACATGTTGCTGTGGGCAAGCGGCACACCCCCTCTCTCCGGCACACGCTGCTCACTTTCCGATCGCGGGGAACAGTATCGGGAACGGCACCTCGTTCTCGTTGTAGTTTCTCATCGGCGTGGGAGGCCTGGGCGAGAAAGGAAGTAAGCGGAGGGGGGGGGGGGGGAACATTGAACAAATAGCAATAAGGTTAGATGTGCGTGTTTGAACAGTGAGCGGGCGTAGTCACCTTGGGTCGGGTTCGGAACACTCCAGCAGCCAGTAAGTCGTGACGATTCCTTTCCCCTTCAGTTCCACATCGCCGCGCAGCTCCGTTCGGAAGGTGCCGAACTTGTCGAGAATCTGTTTGGCCGCTTCCGAGACATGGATCTTGAGCGCTGTGGGAAAGAGAACACCCAGTGAATATCTGAACATCGAACTAACGCACCCAACGTGACTTACGATGTCCGGTCGATTCCATCCGCGAAGCCGTGTTCACCGTATCCCCAAACAGACAATAGTGCGGCATCTTCTGCCCGACGACCCCAGCACAAACCGGCCCCGAATGGATGCCGATGCGGATCTTCAGCTGGTAGTCCGGCTTGTGCTTGATCGTGAATGATTTGACCGCGTCCAGTATAGCGAGCGCCATCAGCCCGATCTCGCGCGCATGATCGTGCCCATTCCGTTCGGGCAGTCCGGACACCACCATGTACGCGTCCCCGATCGTCTCCACCTTGTACACGTCGTAGAACCCGATGATACGATCGAACGTGCTGTATAGATCGTTCAGAAAGTCTACCACCTCCATCGGCCGGCTCTGGGCGCAGAGGGCCGTGAAGCCGACGATATCGCTGAAGTAGATCGTGACGCATTCGAACTGCTCCGGCTGGACCATCTCGCCGGCCAGCAGCTGCTGGGCGACGGGTCGCGGCAGCACCTGATAGAGTAGCTCCTCCGTGCGACGCTTTTCCATGCTCAGTTGTTCTGTTTTCTCCTCCACCAGGCTCTCCAGATTGTTGGCGTACTGTTCCATGCGACGGAGCAGATCGTCCATCAGATTTTCACAGAAACCCCTGGAAATTGACAAAGGAGATTGAATGTTGTCATTTCAGCAACGTGCGTAGATTGTATATGTTGTTAATATCTAGCAGTCCTACAAGTCGGATCAGAGGCTAGAGTTAACGTAATAGGTATGGAAATAGGCCTACACGTTTGCAACTGCCAGCAATACTACGAAAGATTCGCAGTGATACTGTAATGCAGTAGGAAACATTATGCCTATTAATTCAATACACAGAATATCTCGATGTTTTTTTTTTAAACTCAAGAGTTTAAATTTAGTTTTGATACAAGACTATTGGATAAGGGTTTTTTGAGCTATTTTTAACGTCAACAGATTCATTTATTGAAGAACAGATTATTTTAACTATCAAACAATAAGTAGTGACTTTTTTTGCAATGGACGCATGGTTTTTAACATGTTATACACAACTTTTTTAAACGAAATTTAGAAACAATTGACAAAGCCTATATTTATACTAATTTAAACAGCAATGATTCGTAATTTCTTCTTTTCTGTTTATTTAAAAGCTTATGATTTTGGAAAAAACTAAAAATGAGTTGCTCCAAATTTCAAAACCCATTGGAACATTGTGAAACTCTTGAACAGTATAACCGTTTCTTTTGCAACATTTCCGAGCGCATTTATTGCATGTAAGAATTGTAATATTATTGCAAAAAAAAAACTGTGAAAAGTTACTTTTACCAGGGGTTCTCGTCGAACTTAACCGTTTTGAAAAGTTGTGCATAACGTATTGAAAACAAACTTTGAAATATCCTTTAAAAATATGTATAATTGTTTGTATATGTGTGAAAACTCATGTTTCTGTTGATATTTAAAAGTAGCTCATAAATCTCGTACGTTTAGAATCTTTAGAATATTATGCACTATACTACATTAGACTTTCGTTACGATATTTATGACTTTTTAATCACGTCATCGTTTCTAATCGTTGTTTTTTTTTTTAATATAAAACATTGTTCCGCAACGAGTATTGTCTCAATCAATCGGAGCACCTTAAAGATATCCCTATCTAGAATTCAAAGAGTTATCGCATGTCTATCACTTAAGTATACATCATCGAGAACATTGTTATAATCTTTGAGGTGGCTGACAAAAACCATAAACAAACCAACAGCCTACAGCACTACAGTATACCCAAGTCAATAATACTTCATGATCAGCCGCACACTGCTGCGGATGCCGGAGAACGACGGCCGATCGTCCGGGCTGTCCGACCAGCACTTCTCCATCAGGTCCAGCAAATCCGGCGGACAGTCGCGCTGCCCGACGAACGGCCGGAACGGGGGACTCTCGTGCAGGGCGACCCGCTCGACGATGGCCTGCGGATCGAGGAACTGGCGGGCCGTCTCGTACGGGCCACCGCGCACCACGATCTCCTCCAGGATGATGGCGAACGAGTACACGTCGCCCTTCTGCGTGGCCGGCGTTCCCGGGATGACGGTGGCGGGCAGCAGCTCCGGCGCCACCCACAGCAGCTCTGTAAAGTTCAGCACTTCAGTGAGAAGAAAAACCAAGAGGGGGGATAAATCGGGGGCAGGGCCCGGCCGTTGCCATCGCCTCCGCCGCCCCCCGGTTGCGCTTACTGTTGTAGTAGTTCTGGTCGCGCACGTACTCCGACGGTGTCGTCAGGGTGCGCAGCCCGAAGTCGGAGATCTTCAGCACGAACCGGCCGTCGATGAGACAGTTGCAGGAGCGCAGCTTGCCGTGCACGCCCACGTCGCTGTTGTGCAGGTAGGCCATCCCTTTGACGACGTCGTGGATGAGCGACATGCGGAAGTTCCAGTCGAGCTGGATCGCTTCGTTCTCGAGCACATCCTTCAGGCTGCCCTTGGGGCAGTACTCGGTCAGGATGAGGATCGTCGGACGGGGCAGATCGATGCAGGCACCGACAAAGCGCACCGTGTTCTCGTGGCTAACGTCCCGCGCCTGTTTGATCTCCCAGAGCAGGGTGGAGGTGATGTACACCTTCTTTTTGGCCACCTTCTTGATGGCGACCCGTTCGCCCTTGTAGATGCCGATCGTTGTGAAGAGTTGGGCTGGGAGCTGGGAGTTGCCGGAAGCTATGGAGACGCGACCGGAGTTGAGCCCAAATTGTTGCAGCGAAAAGTTCTGTAGAGATGAAATATACATTGAAAATAGGTTAATTGGAATGGAAGACATATCCTTTAAATGAATGTAGACAAAGTAAAGTTGTCTCTATTGTACAGATTTCTATCTAGTAAGTATGTTAGAAGGTTTGTGGGATTATTAATAATATGTAATATGTGACGTGTACCATGAAAGACTTGCAACAAACTCAACCACATCTGTCATATTCTTTAATTTACTAATTTTATTCTGTGCACAGCCTCCTCCATTAAAGTCACATCAAACCTTCTCCCAATCAGCGTTTCGCAGCTCGCAATGCCGATTTAAGTTCTGCTTAAAAAGCATCTTCCGCACTGCATAATCCAACGGCGCTACGAGCCAGCGGAAATTGGGAACTATTACTCACGCTGCACCGGGCGGCCCTTGGCTCACTCGGCTGACAATTATAGCCACTTCATCGCGTGTATTCGCCCGCATGGGCACCGGACCGGATGACGGCCATCTGGTCGTCCGCTACCGGTGGAACGCAACGGCGCAAACATCAAATGAAAGCGACCGTCTTTGTGTGTGTTCACCCGGGTTCGATTGAATAATTCATTAGACGTGCCTTTCACGCAAAACCCGAGCGGACCCCCCACCCGTGGTAGCAATTATAATTGCAACGATGAGTTGTGCTTATCCCTGGCAATCGCACCTGGGAAACCGTTGACCTACCTCGTAGTTCAGCTTCTGCAGGCCCATTTTGCTGCCAAACATTTTGCCCACCTCCAGCAGCACCTCGTCGGTCCGGACGCGCCAGGACATGTTGTTGAGCTCGCTATTAAGCTTCATTTGTCTGTTGCGGGAGGGCGGCCATTTTTGTGGCATTGGAGAAAGAAGCAGAAGACGGGGGTGGAAAAATACATCAATTTATGGGACAATATGGTGCAGCTTGACACGCGTGTTCTTCCGCAAAGATACAGTGAGGGCTTTCGGGTAACATCGTACGGTGTAGAATGAGGTTTAACCCTGTTCCTGACAAATGGATAGCTTACGTTGGCGAATAACAAATTAGGCAATTTGATTTAACTTATTTAAAACATGGATGGTTTGATCGTAATGATAATATTTTACAATTCTAAATGGAACTACCGCTGCTTTAAATGACATATTATATTAGGAAAATGGGAAAAATTTTAACTAAATCCTTACTATCTTCAAAACGGTTTTACGGTACTGACAAAAATGTTCTTCGTGTCAAGCTTGAGCGCTTGTTTAATAAAAAAAACATTAAAAATATACTTAAACTGATTTAGGAAATACTATACAACTTTCTATATATTTTTAAGCATGTGGAAGTTTACTTCAAATAGCTTAAGAGCTGGTTTAACCTTGTAATAAAAACCATAAAAGAAACTGCTTGTGTTGCGTTTCTACTGCTTGTTTTGGAGACAAAAGAAACTACTTGCCTCAGATGCCTCTTACAGCCATATCAACAGCAACTCACAATTACTTTCCCGTGATTTATTTATACCCTGATGTGGTTTCTTTATTCCCATAACATCAACCATCCCCATCCCGGCGCTTTGCTCCTGGCTACGACTGACGGGCTTTTATGAGATCGATAACAATAATTACACAAATTAACCTCAATTGTAATGAAATTTCGTTTCATCAGCGTGGGGGTCACACCGCGTACCGGTATACGCAGCAGAAAGGGAGACGGAGCATTAGCCCGCGACGAAATGTAGGCGAAGCTGTATTCCCTCGACAGGCTATACTCACTTGCACAGAATGTACGTGACCGCAGCGGCAAAGGCGGAGATTATGCCGAATCCAACGAGTCCATAAAGGATAATCATGTCTGTTTTTGGTGTGGCCATGCCCACAAAAAAGAAAGAAAAGAACAAGAAGAGAACGTTCGAATGAAACGAGATAATCGGGAGATCGGGATAAACGAATGCCGGGTCGTGCCCGTCAGCAGCAACGTCATTATCGTTATGCTTGCGAGTGATTTAGTGGTAATTGTTGCTTGGGCTCGAAAACTAGCCACGACGTGGGTCGTGCGGCCACCGGCCGCCTGCTTACCACCGTTGCCCTGGCAGGCCGGCGACGTTCCGAGGAATCCACATTTGGGCACATCCGGCGGCGGTCCTTCCCTTCCACCGGGCCAGTGAATCTTCTTGCCCTTGACGGGTGAGTACTCCCTGTGCGAACGGGGCAAGGTAAGAGTGGGATAGTGAGAGCGTGCGAGTTGCTATTCCCCGGGGGGAGGGGTAACCGTACCGCGTGATGCCGTAGTAGTGTGCGACCACCTCGAAGCGGCCGGTAATTGGATCCAGGTCGAGGATGGAGTAGTCAGCGTCACGATCACCGTTGTCATCAATCCGCACGTGCCCGGTGATGCCTGCAATGAGTGGAGACGCTGGTGAATGTGGTAGATCCGGCACAGCAGCTGGGTCATACCATCAAAGTTGCGGCCCCACATCTTCCGCGTGATGGCCGTGCCGTCGCGTATGTCGCCGCCCTCGTTCAGCGTGTCGTTCAGCGCCATCCCGAGCAGGTACACCCCGTCGAAGAACGCACCGATAAAGAAGTTCACCTCCTCGTCCTCCACGAACGTGTAGTTGTAGTCGCGCTTCGCCAGCGTACGCACATTGTCCGCGAAGTACTGGTACGTCGGGCTGGTCGGCTGGAGCAGCGAGACGCGCAGCAGCGCCTCGTACGACTTGCGCGCCTTGAAGTCGTCCTCGTCGCCGAGCTCCCAGTAATGGTCGCCCCAGTAGGAGCTCTGGAAGATCTCCACGTCCAGGAAGGTGAACTCGCCGCGCGTCATCCCGAGCGCCAGGGCGGACAGCATGAATTTGCGCACCAGGGAACCCCGCACGGAGAGTATTATCACTGAGAGTAGGGTGGATTAATTAGTGCTCAGCTGACTGGGGTTACTAGGTTTTAGGGTGAACAGCCTCCCTACATTGGGATGGTTGCGACGTTAGGTTAAAGATTTTTCCAGGAATTCCCTAATGACTATCCCCCCCCCCCCTGACTATGGTGTATCATCCAGTCGAATGTTGCAGGAATGGCAATAATGAAGAGTTAAAACTTTCGAGAAAATCTATATACAACTCAATTGTTCTTTATGGTTTAACTTTAGAAAGGTAGATAGATCACTTTGACCACTCAGTTTGAGAACAAAAAGACTTCTCTTCATTCTTAAAATGTACATCTTTACAATAAAAACAAATTCCTAGTTTTTGCTTACATATTTCTTTAAGTTTCCGAAATTTATGCCTTACTTTTCGTATCATTCTACATAAAACGGTTGAATTGAACTCTTACTCATAGACACCTGTGTTGGCTGAGCGATCTTTAAACTCCGAACGACCTACAATGGTTCGGAAAGTCATTGTTAAACCTCGCTCCCAAACTCACCTCGAGCGTACATGCTGGCATCCTTCAGGTAGGAATCGATGTCCTCCTCCTCGTTCCCGTCCAGCTCCCGCACAAACTTCAGCAGTTCCTCATCTTTCAACCCGTACTCCAGATTCTTGCCCACCGTCAGCGAGAACAGATCCGAGCGGTCGATGATGAGTGCGATATGGCGCCAGCCAAACTGACGAAAGATGCTCGAGAACACCAGCTTCAGCCGGCACTGGCAGTACGACATGCGGGTCAGCGTTTGGTAGCGGGACTTATCCTTGAACATGCCCTAATAGGGGGGTGAATCAGAAATAAAATAAACCACGGCCAAAGTGCAAATCGTCCTCCCGGCATCACCTTCCAAGCTTACCGAGCTATCGTTTTTCCACCTGTTGCTCAATCGGCCCAGGATACCGGATGTCACCGAGAGTTCACCCTCCGACGGTGGCTAGATGACAGGATAGATGGATGAATGGAAGGCAGAGAGGGGAAAAAAGGGTTTCTTTTAGCATGATTACAATGTTCACAACCAGGAGCGATGGCGCTGGCGATATCGACAAAAGGTGTCGAACGAACAAACTAGTTTGAGAACATCCGGATCGGGGGAAAAAACTCGCACTCACACGGAGAAGAACTAGCAAGGGAACTATAACACTGCTTCCACCTCGGATCACACGGGTCAAACGGCACTGGGGCAAACCCTATGGAGGCGTCTACACGGAACTCGGGCGCCAGGTGCCAAAACGGGAATAAATCCTGATTCAAACTCGACACCTTTCAGCTGCACGGCCGATTCCGCTCAGTGCAAGCAGTTCTCGTGCCGGAGCAGCTTCCGGAGCCAATTAAGAAACACATTACCGCGGTAAGGTTGCGGAAGTGTTAGACAGGCGTATTTTACACGCCCGCTAAGCGATAAAAATGTCCAATTAACTGGAGATCGAGAATAAGTGGCACGTGGGTGTGAAACCGAACGGAAGTAGTACCAGCGGGAAATTCGTCCGAATCGGCCAACCATAATCCTGAGCGATTTAAACAACGGATGATGCGTTTGAAAATTATTGTCAAGTTTAGTAACATTGCCATTTGCATGCCATGAATCATAATGTTAGAGGCAGATCCGTAACTAGAAGGCTAGTTTTAGGATATGGATTGTTTTGAATGAAATTTTTCACCATTTTGTGGTCGTAACAGTACACACACACACACACACACAATATAAAAAACACCCAACAGTAGTAAAATGCAGTAGAATCTAAAGTAAATAGAGAACTGTTATTGTATATCGATCATACTATACTGCCGGAAGGTTCTACACCTTCTACGCATTTCAATCAGGGCCTACCACGTCTTCTCCGTCCATATGAATGACCTTAACACTAACGGACAAATCTGGTGTCAATTGACACTTTTGCAACTTTGAGCTTCGATAACTCGAAAACGGTTAGAGATATTGACAAACGGTTTTTATCCAAAGTCTTATATTTTTGAAAAGTTTTTTTTTCAAATGGTTATTAAAGTTCTTCTTGTATTGTTATTAAAAATTCTTGTATTTCTGCGATACAGCTTGTTACTCCTTTCGTGCAAATCGAGGTGTCAATTGACACCTAGAAGACCTTTTTTTGGCCATTGTTCACCGATTGGGCTGAAATTTTCACCAGTTGTGAGCTAACTATTCGAGTTATATAATCCGTCGAGTTTGTGACCCTACCCCCTCCCGTTTGCTCCCCAGCTCACCTCAAATAAAAATGTCAAAAATTAATAAACCC
>KB673090.1:217087-235384 GCA_000349145.1 Anopheles dirus
CAATGGATTATAAAACTAGAATAGTTTGCGCACAACTGGTGCAACTGGAATATTTCAGCCCAATCGGTCAACAATTGCCAAACATAGCCTTCTAGATGTCAATTGACACCTCGATTTGCACCAAAGGAGTATTGTATTTGGTCCTTTTGACCGTAAGTGTTAAGGGACTCTATGGGTTGAATCGTTTAAGGTCATTCTACTGACATGGTCAACGCATGGCCAATCCTTCAATGTCATTCCACACATACGGATCCAACATCCCTTGCGAGCATCTTCAGTCATTCTACAGCATCAACGTCCCAGCTTCGTGCTTTGCGACAGGTTCGCTGAGTGGATAAAGGTCCTCTAGGCTGCAATATGGCTGCATAGTTCGACGTCAATGCTGCTGATGGAGCTCTTTAGGCTATCAAAATCTCGACCGAACATAATTACTTAATAAAACAAAAGATAACAACATACTGTTTTGAGAATAAAACTTTCGTGCTTGGAAGTAATGCAGAGGAAAGAATTTCTCCACGAAAACATATCACAAAGAGGCGTCTAGAAGATGTGAAGTTTAAAGTTTATTTCGGTGAAAAGTGCTGACAATTTTAAACAGCTCCCAATTGAAACAATGTATGCATTCGAAGTTCTGCATTCATTGTAAAAGCTATTGGGAAGTTTTATGTTCAAATTTTGCCCTTTTTTAAATCAACAATCAAAAACAAACAAACAAAACATGCAATTGTATTAAAAACAAAACTTTTCATAGTCTCGTCATTATCTGAAAACACAAACATAAATGAGACTGCTTTGCTACAATTACGACCCGACTCTGCATCCTGCAACCGAGAGTGCTGCACACACACCCACTTTGGCTATGTATTTATGCGCATAAAATTTCACATTCATGGCAGCATATTGAATCGGGATCGTGTCTGGTGGGCCAACTCTGCATGCCGGAGCACAGCAGAGTTAACGCGTCCTTTTTTCCTTCGGTTTCGATAGTGCGAACGTCTATGCGAACGAGGCGGGAAGAAGCGGCGGGTGAGCGGATACGTTTGATCGTTTCCGTTCCCATCTTCCGACTCTTCGAGCGAGCGCTGACGATGAACAATCGCTTCCTCGGGACGGAAAGCGGATGGGATAAGACAGACTGTGGAGGATAAAAGTTCGCAATCATCGGCGCACACATTTCTGCTCCATTAGACTTAACTTATCGTTACTGTCGCAAGTGTCTACGGCGATTGGATGCGGCCGCGTGTGGGAGGTGTTCTGCAATGCAGCTGTTGGAAGGGCAGCCATTTGCTGCGACGTTTTCAACACATCACAGTCGCTACCGCTAGCGGGACTGTGATTGTGTAGGGAAATCGTGCGCCCGCACTCTGCCCGCAGAGGATCAACAGAATCCGTTCTGCACATCCCGCATCCGCACGACGGTCGATCAGCAAATTGAGTTGTATTTATAGAAACCATCCCCTGTCGCTTAGGTCGGCCGGCGAAAGGAGAGAAAACAGAACGGCGAATGATACTGACTGCGACACGCGACATCATGACATTTAATGGGTGCAGATAAAGCGGCAAGAAATCACCGACCGGACCAATCAGGAAATTATCGGACCAAAAGCAAACGATAAACGAATGCCCTGAGAGGCAATTCTGGGCCAGGCCCCGGGGCTAGGCTGGGAGTGTGTGTTATTCCAACTCATCCACGGAAAAGGGCGAACGGGCGAAGAAGAAAGTAACACAATCGTAGATAATAATGATGGCCGATGGGATGGCAAATTACAAAGAAAGAGAGAGAGAGAGGGAGAGAGAAAAAAAAACATACGTCGACTGATCCCACCCGAAGGAAGCCGGTGATGGCGAGGAATCCAGGATCAAGTCCGCTGATTGCTTAACGGTAGATTAAACACTAATTGCGGTGATTCATTAAATAAATTTGCTTTTCAAATCACCGCCGTCGGATGAGCGGCACAAGGACAAACGCGATGGGGCAATGGGGCCGGTTACTGCATGTCCTCTTCCCGGAGGAAGCTTACCTGATCGCCCATACCGGTGATGATGGGTGTGTTCCAGTAGTCGGCCAGCTGCGCCACGGGCTCGAGGGCGAAGGCACAGGCCGGGCCGATGAAAGCGATCACACTGTGCTTGAAGTGCATGTCGGCCGCGAGTCCGGGCGATTTCGAGCCGGAGCAGGACGCGTAACTGGAAGAGCGTGGAGTGAGGACAGTTGTCAATAGTTGAATTCGGTTGGAGGATGGTGTAGTCATCCTTTATCATATATTTAAGTTATCACATTATCATATATTTAAGTTATTTATTTATTATTCAATTCTTCATTTATGTGCCTTATGAAAATAAATTTCATAAGGCACATAAATGAAGAATTGAATAATAAATAAATAACTTAAATATATGATAATGTCGTTCATGGAAATAAAAACCATAAAATGTCGTTCATGGAATAAAAGACTCAAAATAACATCGCTCGTGGTAGTCTTTTATTGTGGACGATGTTACTCGTTCGGTTGACGGATACAGGAAGTCGTTGTTGTTTTGATGTTTTATAGAGGTTTTGACTCTTGGAGTCTTTCGCCTCTCCATGGATACAGGGAGACGACGATTTGTGAGTTCCGGCCTACTTTTATACTCTTCTGTGCTATCTTTTTCGTCGACTGAGTGGCTGAATTCTACTCTGTTTGTACTTACCTAACCTGACTAACCATGATCACTACTGTTAACGCAACATACACCTCTTCCGAACCAACCCTAAGCATACCACTCAAACAGTCTAGAAGCGCAAACCCGAATATTCTAGAACCTTGTCAACGGAACGCGCAATTGCGGACCTTCCAGAAATGGCGCATTATAGAACACCGGGTATATAAGGATGACAGACGATCGTTCAACTATAGATATCACTGTCAGTCGTGTTCAGAAAGTCCTAATAATCATATCGTGCTCATACATAGTGAAACAGCGTAAAAGTGCTTAAATAAAGAAGTGTAGTCAGACTCAACCGAACAAATCTCACTTTAGACAGATCCGAAATTAACAACTACAATAGCATATATACGAGATATGGAAGTATGAATGGAAAGTCAAAAGTAAATGATATCGAGAATCCCACAGCATTGTGACGCATTGTTACGGATAATTTAGTTAAATAGATAATAACAATGCAATCTGCTATCATTCACATGTGTATAACAAAACTCAACTGTTTAGCACTATAGTGATAAGAATTTATTTTAGTCTTATTGAAAAACATATATTACTTGTAAACTAATTCCTACACTTGTAAGCTCATACTTACGACCCCCTTTTAGTTAAAAAAAATGGCCAAAGTAAGATTAAGGGGGTCGTTATACTGGGGTAGTAACTTTTCGATTCTAGCCTAATAGATGGACGGTCGAAGAAAAAGGATGGCTGGATCGGGGACTGGGATGAATCTGTGGTTTCCAAATGTTTGTCAAAAGGGGCCTGGAGCTCTTTTAAACAGCCAGCAATTCTTGTTCTGGATTAATTGAAGGGCCATCTGATTACCGGAGTAATAAAAACTGCTGCACAAAACAAAGCCATTCATGAACTCACTCCCAGAGGTCTAACCTGTCAGCTGCAACTACTGGACGTCAGTTTCAACAAACCGTTTAGGAGTATGATAAGAGCATAATGGAATAAGTGGGTACAAGGAACTCGAATCTGGAGGTGTGCCAGTGGGTCCTTACCGCATGGATAAGTATCAAAGCGAGGCGATTGTCGTTAAATCCTTTAAAAAAAGGCGAATCAGTAACAACCTTGATTGGCACTGAGGATGATACAATTTATGCAAATAATAATGACGCGGATAGAAGCATTGACGATAATGTGTTTGAAACCACCAGTGAGGACGGAATGGAACAATGCTATGAATTGTAATGTAATTGACTTGTAAATAACATTGTTAAAATTGGTTAAAATTAGAAATGAAAAACGTTTTTTCACAAGCATTCTATAACTCATCAGGGGGGTCGTTACACACGCGAAAGTACGGTAATTATTTCAACATTATGCTTAATCATTTATCATATGGCAATTATCGTGCTCATGTAGGTGTTACCTAACAAAATACCTAACAATGAATAGCCTTGTATGTGAGCAAACAATATTTAAAAAAAGGGACATAACGAAGACACATTTGTTTCATATTTTTTTATGAAATTCAAAAGGGTCAACAAAGACTCTCTTGAAGGGTAAGAAAATAAACTAAAGACTACAATAAACACAATGCCATTGAAAAAGGAGCACCAAATGGTAACAGGACGTACGGTGCGGATAGATATTCAATAAAAAAGGTCCATGGAATAATCCTAAACGCCCATCCCATCGGTTGAAAAACAAACATCATCAAACCAGTCGCTGAAGTGACATTGCCAAATTATCACTCCATAAAAATGCAAAACTGGAACGGACAGATAAAATTAGAAAGTAGTTTCCCATCCAACCCACCGCCACCAGCTCAGCCACCAGCAAAACCCCAACCTTTGAGGTTTCGAGCAAAGAACATTGCCACGGTGGCAGCTAAACCGGCGACGATGCCGCTGGGGAGGGACGCCATAATGTTCTTACGCGGAAAGGCGAAACAACAAACAAAACGCACGGGACAGCGGGAAATGAAAATGCCCCTCTTTTATTGGTGTCATTTAATTGCCCTTTACGGATGTGGCCGAGAGCTAAGAGGATTAGCTGCTCGGCGTGCGGGCGACTCCAACCGCGCGCCTACACACGTCGGCGGCCTCGGTTTGATTGGGGTTGCCGCTTCGGACGTGTCGGCCGCGATGTTTGCATACTTCAGCCACGGACGACAACGGCAGCAAACACACGCGTGAAGAGTGCTGGTGTTGTGTGGTGAAGGCGATCCAAAAATCGACCCTTTCTTTTCCGAATTCTTTATCCCTGGGCGGACAAATTGGCTTTTCTTTTTAATTCCAGCGTGCGAGCTCTCGGACTGGCGCCACCGTCATCGGCCCTTTTCTATTTTCTGCGCCGGATAGTGCACAGGATGCGAGAGCTTTGTAGAAGCGCAATGGGGAAAAAAGCTAAATCTGCGACATATAATTTACATAAGTATGCTTATTTACTGCCCGCTCTCGACACACGATGACCTATAACTGTCCGGTTTGGCGGGCGAATGGACACTATCTTGACGGGAAAAGACGACAGCAAAAAGGCGAACCACGCGCGTAATGATAACACTGGGCCGAAATGTCTTTGCGTGCGCTTATCTCGTACTGGAAAATTTGACAAGTCGCATCCTGGTTCGTACATCTATCCTCATTACAATCCAGCGCACGTTCGGCGCACGTGCAAGTGCTCCGTGCTAATGAAGCTTGTTGCATGCTATCGTCTTAACACGTTCCAACAACGACGTCGCCCTGGCTCGAGCCATCCGACAATGCCGGAAAAAACTGAAATAAACGTCAAAATCTCAACCTCAAGTACGCATTTGAATGTGGATAACGTTGATTAGGATGGCAGAGTAGCTACGTGTTGATTTGGTGCAAATGCATAACTTTAGGATTTGGAACGATTGCACACCCCATACGGATTAAGAAAGGAAGCGGCGCGCACAATACGCTCGAATCAAAAAGGATTTTTCGACCGTGATTATTTCTTTGGACTGCTGGTGAAATCTGCAAAATAGTTTACCTAAACAGCTGTCAGTGTATTTGGGAAAAAAAATGATCACAAATAAGTTCGACTCATTCTCTACTTTTCCGTTGCGAAAGATAACACACAAAAGCTGAAATTTCCACCTGTGCGTGCGCTAGCTATTCTAGTTTTATTGTCAGCAAAGCTAAACATTTCTACAAACGGAATTCTACAAACAACCTGAGGTGGAAATGCCTACTTTGCTATTGTTACTGTTAATGATGAAAACATTTTCTGGAAGAATACGGCCATAGTTGGATTGCGTAACCCAGCAACCTGACCGTCTTAACTTTATCCTTGCACAGTGGGACATTTGTTGGACAGAACATATTTTACACATTATTTTTTCATGCACCAGGCGAGCGAAGCGAGGACGTATACGGTCAAAGTTGGTTGGTGTGACCCTGTAACTTGGAAAAGATTAGCCAATCTGGAAGAAAACCACACTCAAGTGTCGTAGAACACACACTCTAATATTCGGGTGAAATTCATCGAACAAGTATGACATATCATTCAGAGACATATCTCAACTTAGTTCAGATTCAATTCAGCGCAGACTTTCAGAGGTTCCGTGAGCTACCACTTCGCACAAACTGAGCTCGATTCAGTTCAGACCGAATTCGGTGAGTTTACATTCCGTACAACCCACATTCAGACCGACAAGCCTCGTACATTCCAAATGCTACATACTTAGCTCGTAATGAATTCATATCTAGTTCCTAGTACATTTATGTCTTGCCTAGTCAGTCCAAGTTTTTTCATAGAGAAATAAATATGCCCTTCCACAATATATTGCTTTGGATCTCTCTTATTAGGTCGGGACTAGCGTCAGAAGTTCAGGAGCTCTAGAAGCGTTAACTACTGTAGTATACATTTGTACTGTAGTTCCTTTTTTATCGACTTGCTCGTTAGTAAATCTCAATGTGTCCAAGTATTGGTGGATTTTTGGTAATGATTAAGGATGAATTTAGGTTAGGTTGGGTTAAGAAATCCTTAGGCTTAATAATCTATGCTATATCAACTTGAAATAGATTATTTGAAACCTTTGGGTTACAGTATAAACAGGCTTTGTAAGTAAGAGAACGCGACTTTCGAGATAATTTACAAAATACCAATCGAAATATGCAGCATTATGCATCAGAAGATCATTAAATTCCAGCCGCAGTTAAATTTTCAAGCGTCTAAATTCAATGTTTAGATTTCATTAAATTAAATTAATAGTTACAACGGCTTACCTTCTCTGTACCTTGCTCAAGCGAACGTTGTGCATTTTCATGAGACTTTGGTTCACTAGCTCCAGCGCCAAATCGATGGCCGGTCCGCAGCGTTCCAAATCGAAGGGCGAGTCTGGAAATGGAAGAAAAGTGCGGAAGCAAAGGAGATTTAAAGTCAGCTGTAAACGTCTTTCCAAATTTACCACCCACCGTAACTTACCCAAGTGCGATGCCATCAGCACACCTACGTAGTACACGGTGTAGTTCGTATCGTCATTGATCGGCTGAATTTCAAGGTTACTAAGACTTCGCTTGTGCACCCGGTCCGGTGTGGAAGGACCCCCGACGGGAGGATGTCCTGTCCCTGTCGCATTGTTACTACCTCCACCAGTAGCTCCCGACACAGCCGGCGAATCGTCCTCCTCCAGGCTGTAGTCGTCGCCGTCTCGATTCGACTCGACGAGGCTGCTCAGGAGCTGTCCAATTTCTGTATCCTCCACCAACCGGACGTTGGTGCGATGCTCGCGCGGGTGCGCGGATGTGTTTCGCGAGACGAAACACAACCACCACACAACGACGCACACAATCGGGACGAAATTCGTCTGTGACGCCCTTCGGTTGCGTCCAGCGACACCCATTGTCGGCAGTTGCCGCTCCTCCGAGTGCACGTGCACCGTATCGGTTTGTATTTGGGCGAAACGGAAGAAAGGACGAATCATCCTTACAGGGTGCAGCAACAGCAGCGGCAGCAGCAGCTGGGATGACGTTGCTTGCGGCCATTGGCCCGAACATTCCGCTTCGAAGCGGCAGGGTGTGCCATTGCTGAGCGGTATCGTTGACACTGCGCTCCTTGATCGTCACGCGATAATTTACGTCCCGTTGGCATTTTACAGGGCCCTGCGCGTGCTACGAGCGGGGTTCATTTGCATGCCGAACGAATAAAGCGAATAGTTTGAACGAGTAAATTTCTCATCCAGGAGATATCGCACCGCCGGAGCACGTGGAATCGGTCGTTGTGTTTGTTTTGGCGAGCAAATGTTTCGCACTGGCAAGGGCAAAATCCGATGGGTACGGCTAGGCACTGCAGGCGTCTGTCCTTTCACGGTCAGTTGAACGATTTTTCCGCAAGGTTTACTTTTATTCCTTGCTCGCGCCCGCTGCGACAACGCGTTCCATTAGCATATCGAGCCTATTTACGGAAAGGAACACTCCGTACGTACGGCAGATTATCTGTGTCAATTTAACGAGAAAGCAAAACATCATTTTACACAACTAGAACATTGGAGAAATATGTCTATTGCAGCGAGAAGCCGACAATATGGCGCTCATTTACACACACTGTATTGAATGGGCCAGATGATCCCAGATGGGATTCTTCAAGCAGGTATGTTTTCCAACCGATAAGGTGCCATGGTATCTAAAACTGTGTGGTTTTTTCATACATATTTCTGAAATATGGTGGTGTGGTTTCGTGTTATTAAATGAAAGAGATTGTAGCATATTCAAGCCCTCTCAATACACCGCGTTACAATAAAATGAACAATTGTTGATAGAACAGAAGCTCTGAACGAATTATCACATCGAGGAAACTAAGTTCTAGTCCAATGTTTCGAGTGATGCTTTTAGTGATTCGAATCTACTGATTTGGTATAGAAAAACGCCACAGGGATGTTTATTTTTGTGAAAACATCCCATTTCAACGGCTAAATCAGAACAATTTCCTTTTTTTTGTCCGTCAACTATAGAAACTAGAAAAGTGTAATTTAATCAAATCTTCCAAGGGCGTCATGACTTAGCGTAAGTAAGTTGGCTCAATAATTACTTTATTAAAACAGAACCCAGTTATTAGTAGTTAGTTCAGTTATTGTCACTGAGATGGAATTCTCGATATAGCTCTCTCTCACTCGGTAGTCATTACCTTTTTCAATTTGTTTTATGTTTTCTCATGTTTAATTTCTGAGTTGATCGTACGTTACGGGGGTCCTTATGACACTTTAGATGCGCCAGCAATACATGCTTTGAACAGAAGCTCATCTCCGGAACAGGGTTTTCATCGAATATACAATACGATCGGCTGCTTATACAGGGGCAGAACTGAGAAACTACATTTCTGCAGGAGGTAATACGAAACATACTCCATCTAAAGGCGGCCGGCACCTTAAAAATAACACAAATATGTAACTTCATATGTTCTAATCACAGAAAAGAGATTAGTCTGTCTTAATACCGATCTAGGCCCTAACAAAAATTCGGCTACCGCTCCAATGTTTTGAAGATAAGCAATCGTTATTCCATAGATACTTCTATTCTCCCGAGTAGAACAGGTAGAAATTTCAACAAATTTGTAGGAGAGACATTGCTAGAAACTAATAACTAATAAAATATCATGTAGAAACATAATATGTATGCACTGCTGTCTTCGCTTAGGAATTAACATTTAGGCCTGGCCGTCGTTATTCAAACTAATAACATATTGGTATGTAACGTACGTATTTCATTGAATTCAGATAATCTCACGTTTACGTCATGCGAAAACAGTGAAAACCATATGATGTATCAATATAGAGTAAATTAATAAAATTTATTATCTTATATTGGTTTCATCAGCTGTTTGGAATGTAGTATAACAGCTCAGGATCTTGAAAGCAGGAAAACTTGTTGGACAAAGATAACCGATTAAAAAAAACACGTTATTAACTTCCATTAGAACCTTCTGTTATTCAATTCCAGTGGTTAGATAAAATTATATGAAGAACGATAAAAAAATATGAGTCAAACAACACCATGTGGAAGTATTTCGATCGCCATAAAACTTCCATCTACCAGGAAGTACCCTCCAGAACGACGTTTCCTTTTGGACGACGGGATATGTGTCCGCTCAAAGCATAAACTGCATTTAATTCAATTATAAAGCTGCATCCAGCCAAGGCAATAAAACAAACAAAATATCATAAAACTCATCACCCAACGGTACATACACATTCGGGGTTTCCAATCCGCGACCCGACGTATTGCACCGGACCATGTGCTCGACCGTGGCAAGCGGGCAAGATGGTTCTGTTTATTTTTTGTTATTACTTCGTTTCATTTTATGCATGCGTTGGCCAGACAGCAAACTGGGCACGTATCCAATCCGTTTCGGAAGCAGAAAAGCGCCCCGCACGTGTAAATAGGGATGGGTAAATGCACACGTTGGTCACAAACTTGTCCATGGGAACGGCTTTGTTGAGAAAGGAGTCGATTCGACATCACCATCGGGGCGATCATCACCGGCAACGTACCAATCATCAACGGACAAACGTGAACATTCGTTTACAGCGGGTCAGAACGTGACCCACAGTTCTTCGGTTCGTCAAGGTATACCATTGCCGTATCCTTGTTGGGTGGCGGGTACGGAGCACGGTCAAATGATTATTACCGTCATCATCACCGGCGGCAGCGTGAATCGTCCGTTACTACTAGTGCTTGGCACCGCAGCATCGGTCTTATTTTCTCTTCTTATTGCCACAGAAAAAGGATAACGCCACAAACACCACACAATCGGGCCACTTGTTGCGCTCGTGAAATATGTTTCTCATTTCGGTCCCGTCGCGTCACATTCGAGGCAGTGTGCTCTATGCTCTATTTTTTTTTCTAGCGGGAATGTCATGCAATCCAAGCAGCACGTTTCGCTGCTCTGATACTTTTCATCCCTTCGTGAGCTTATCACGCGGCTAGTTTTATGAGTTCTTTTATTCCGGCTGCGTTCTTATCGAGCTGTCCATCAGGTGGCCGGTTGCGTTATCCGATGTGACTGCTCGTTTCCTCCTTAAAAGCATATATATCACATTTTTGCCATTCTTTCGTTGATGGTTTGGCAGTTTTAAACAGCTACCAAGTATACATCTTCCTCTTCCACTAGTCGAAATGAATTTTCACATCAGCTTACAAATACGCACACACTTTCTATCACACTGGCTGTGGTACAAACTAAGGAGCGGAATGGAAATCCCCCTAGGTACACACACTGCGGGGCTGGAGCGAATGAAACGTAGGACGACCGTGACGATGAGTGACAATTTGACGGCTAGATTACTGGATTACTAGATTTGCCTGATCGATAGGCGGCACATTCGTGTTCCCCTGAGGCCGTACTGTATACGGTACACGAGGGATCCATCCGACCGGTTTCCGGTGCCGCGTTTGATAAGGTGAGGATTTTATTACACTTCCACTCGGCGTTGACAACGGATGTTTCTGCCCTCACGTCCTGCGGACGTGATTACCTTGAAAAATGACTTCCACTAGGTCGTCGTCGTGAGGGACACACTCGCAAACAAAATTAGCTAAATGCACACACAGGATGATGGTGTACACCTCTCGCGTGGACTAGATCAGATTATTACAAAACACACACCACGGAACGCTTTTATCAACTATAAGCACAACTGTTCCACGGGACGCAATTTTTCACGCACTGGGTGGTCTTATGTTTAATTTCAGGCCTTACTCCAGCTGGACTGAACTCTAACTGAACAGGTGCACTTGTTTAAATATTTAAAACCTCCTGCTACCCGAGTCAACACGTGCTCTACATACACTCTAGCTCGAACCGGCCCCGCCGGGTGCGTTACTGTGGGCACAGCGCTACCATCGCCGATAGTATCCACCGACCGATTGAGCACGCCATCCGATAAGAGGGGTCCTTTTATAGCGTTCACGAGTTTGCCCGAAGCACGGGACGCACACAGGACGAAACCGATTGCGAGGACAACGAAAACGACGACGGCGACGGCGACGACCATTTGTTGCACATGCGATCGTCGGGCTGTGATTTGGACTTGGGGTGGTACTTTCCACCCGACCAAGATGCTGCCGCTACTATTTCGATGGGGATCTAAACTGGCGCTGGTTGACTGATTGAATGACTGCGGGCTTTGAGGGGCAGGCTCCCATCTGTTTACACATCGCTGGACATGAAAAGAGAGCGGCTCCACGGGCACCAGTTCAATTCAGCCGTGGCCACTTTTATCGTTTCTCCGCCGTGTGCCATTATCGCTCCAATCGAAACACCATTTTCTGCACTTGCGACGGCGACGTGGAATTGGCCGTTTGGGGTGAAAGTGGAGCGCGGTGGGGTGTTTCTTTTTCGCTGTCCAAATGAACGGCTCCAGGTGACGAATGTACGCTACGGTGCAATTTTGCGCTCGATTACTTCCAGACAGCGGAAATGGCGGGGGAGTTCCTTCGTTCGACCGTTGGCTCCTGCTTGGGTTCGTACTCGACGATGGCCGAATTTGGGTTCTCGCTGAACCCCCGTCCGGTAGCCTTGACAGCTGGACGGGTCAGTGGAGTTCGATGCTCTTTTCACTATCAACACCGCGTTTGGTGTATGTTTTTGGCGGGTGGTGAGTATCGTCAGATAGGATAGCACTCTTTCTCGAAAGGGCGGGATTTTGATGAGTCTTGATGACGAGATAATGAAGTTGGAATACTATGCTTCAGCGTGCCGGATCGAATCGTGAACTAGGTCACACGGAAGTGATACCCGACGCCGGTGAATTCTTCCATGTTGTGCACAGAATATCAGATTTTTCAGGTTCTGATGTCCAGCCCCGAAATATGGTCACATTTTGGAATGTTACGATTTCGCATTGTTTTTGGGGTTTCACATACCAAATTGAGATGTGTGTGGTGTTGACGAAGCGTTGGTCTGGTTGGGGGAAGCATGTGATTGAATTATCTGGACATTCCACACATTTGGTAGTTATTTACTTTAAGATTTGGATATAATTGCAACACCTGTATAATGATAACGAAAAATCGGGAGGGTATTTATTCGCAGCAGCATTATCCACAGAAACATGGTTGCTTGGATAAGAGACGAAAGAAGCCGTAAAGACTCAAAGTCTTTTAAAGCCATACAAACAACAACATGGTTGCTTGGATTAACTTGACCTGTAAAAATACACTACCAGCAGCACTGTTTGCTTACGTGAAATCCAATTCATTCTAGAATCGACGACGTATCTAGTGAAAAACTTTCAAATTTCAATTGCAATTCAAATTGTACATCAAATTTCAGAAACAATACCAAATCGAAAACCACCTTTCCTTCATAACTTACTCAAAACACCAGAATATTCTGTCCAGCTGTCACATTTAGTTTTTGTTGATACTTTCAGCACGTTGGAAGAGCATTTCGGAAGTTGCAATAATTGAAGGACTTAATATGATAATTTATTCATGTGTGTAGTGATTGGCATTAAGATAATTCCCTGGAATGTTCCTGCTGAGCATATTAACGTGAAGGATAATGTTTGTACAATGTGAGCAATAGCATCCTGCTAGTGCGGATAAAAACAGCGAAAAGAAACACTCCGAAGAGGCGCATTAGTGTCGACGAGCGGGAACTTACTGGCCACCTAACGAGACTTCATATGCTTAACCCGGATGTGCTTCTCGCGGTCACCACGCTGCCGGAACTTTCGATCGCAGTACGTACAGGCGTACGGCTTCTCCCCGGTGTGAATGCGCAGATGGTTCTTCAGCGCATCGGCCCGGTAGAAGCGCCGGGGGCAGTCCGGACACCCGTAACGCCGCTCGCCCCGATGGATCAACCGATGCTGATAGTAGACGGACCCGGTAAGGAAGCGCTTGTGGCAATCCTCGCACTCGTACGGCCTCTCGCCGGTGTGACACTTCCGGATGTGATCGTTCAGATCCGGCCGTATCGTGAACCGGCGCGTACAACCCTCCCGGTTGCAGCTGAACGGACGCACGCCGTTGTGGAAGCGCAGGTGTTGCCACAGGTGGCTGGACTGGGTGTACGTTTTGCCGCACTTCTCGCACAGATACGGCCGGCTGCCACCTGGCTCTACTGTTTGCTTTTTTGAGACGCTGGTGATGCTGCTATGAGCCGCTTTCTTCGTGGCGCTGAAATCTTCTGCGGTGCGTTGGATGCTATCCGTCCCGGCAACGGAGTGCTTTTCAGCACGATGTTCCAAAAATGCATTCACATGATTGCTGAGAAAGCCGCAGATTTCGCAGTGAAGCTGCAATGCTTGCCTTCCCCCCGATGTCGAACCGTTCTGAGATGTGCTGAGCGTACTTCGCGGAAAGTAGTGATGATTTGCGTACCGATGTTGGTACAGGCTTTCGATCGTGGCAATTCTGTCGAGGCACACATTGCAACTGTACGTTTTTTGCACGTTCAAAAACCACCCGGTCTCTTGCTCTTTCGCGTCCGAGCAGGTTGACCGATGCGCCAACACTTGGTCCAGCGTTGGAAAGTTAAGCTCGCAGAATGTGCACGTGAAACCTTCGGCCGGTACGTGGCGGGACTCATGGTAGAACAGTGAGTTCAGATCCGAGAAAAACGCATCGCAAAACTCGCACCGAAAGGCGATGTGGATGACCGCGACAAACAGTTGCTCTGCGAGCAGCATCTCAGGTCTGTCAAAGGATGGCCCCTCAATGCCGGCTAGTAGACTCTCCCAGTTGAACCGCTGACTGTGGTTCTCAAAATGGATGGGACTGGGGAAGATTTCCCCGCAGCCCTTGCATTTCACGACGATGTCGACGAAATTGTTCAGTTGTAGTTTGGCGGTTGTGGCGGCCTCGCTACCTCCCGGGCGCTCCAACGCATCGGTGGGGTGGTACTTTTTCTTATGCCGCTCCATGCCAGACAGGAGCACAAACCTGCGCTGACACTGGTCGCATTCGTATTGCTTTTTCGAGACCGCTCGCTTCGATTCACTATCCGACGTCGCTCCCGTTGACGGCGTGAGTTTCTGGAGCAAAGCTTGCCATCTTTGGTTGTTTTGCTTGGTCTTAAGCAAGCCGGGAATCCGAAAGATGTCGACCTCGTTCTCTTTATTCTCATTCATTTTGCAGCGTACGCTTGGTTCAGAGCAATCAACGCTACGGAGGAATGATATATTAGTGCGAAAAAAATGTAAAATCTTGTTATCTAACACCGAACGCTAGACGCTAGTAACCGGTGAGAGATTTATTGCAAACTTGGCTTACCTGTTTCTGAAAGTTGTTCTGGAAAATTGACTTTTTCCAACAAACCAATTCCAAAGAGTTCTTGAGCGCAAAATTAGCGCGTTATGTAACCACCAAACGGTCAATCAAAGACATCGAATGCGCGCCCAGACTACTTTAATGCAGCGGCGGCAGATTCTGTTCTCGGGATTCTGAGCATTCGTCTCCATGGAGATGATTCGAAGCAAATTTTCATCCAGCATGATAATCGGTTTATAACGATTAATTGGAGAATGCAGCTGATTCGGATAAATTTAAATACCTTTTCTGCTAGGTATTTCTCCAAAGTTTATTGAGCAGAACGATGAAGTTAAACGATTTAACGATTCAACGCTGTGCATGCTGCGTGCTGTGCTTCGAACGGTAAACTGCATTTTATTGCCGATTATGTGTACACCAGGGTGCACCAAACTGGATTGAATAGCATTAATGTGCGGAGGAACGACAATTGCAATAAAATGGAAGTCGTTTGAAAAGAGTCATAAAGCGTGTGCCTATGAAAGCAGTTAAGTATATCATTACCAGCACGAAACTGCTACCTACCGGAACGTCCTGGATTTGGAATATTGCAAAGAAAACAGCGACTTGCGTGAATGTGAAATGACAATCTCTAAGTATTCGCTTTTTTATTGAGTTAAATAATTTATACACTTAGTTAAGTCCTGGTCTGGAAAACGTCGGATGAAATGTTCTCGCATGCTGTATAGAAAAAAGAAAACAAAAAATACTGGGAACAGTGAAAAAGCGGATGCTGAGAAGCCTTTTCTCTATTAAATCGTTCCACATAGTTTCTCCTTATGTAGCTACTTGTTCGGGAACCGATTTTCGTTGAATGAGCCTGTCACGGAGATTTTGTTCGTTTCTTGTTGTTATGAGTTCTCCAGCTACATCCAAACGCGTACGGTATGTGGGGAAGGTGATTAGGGTAGGGTGCATTCGAACACAGACACACTTCACCAGCTTTCGCTCGATTCGTGACCGAAAAAGTACGCCAAAATAGTGGCATAAGCTCCGACGTTTCCGGCCAGCGTTAGGAAACATGCTCCCCATTGGATCTGAGGATAAAAATGCGTTACTTAATGGATATTCTCATAATGGACTCTGTAAGCGGAACGAGATTAAATGAACTTACCACCTCTGCACGGGCCAAGACGATAGGTAATGCGAAACTGCTCATGACGATACCGATCGTAGTGAACATTGCGTGGGGTGCACGCACAGTGTTATCCGAATCCTGGTTCCTCTTCGCGAACAGCGTCGGTAGCGGGCAGGCTAGATAGAACAGTACGACAAAGAGTGGCCACCACAAGCTGCAAAAAGCACCCAAGATATGAATCTAGTACCGATCGGGTGTACGTTAATTGAATTAAAGCACTGAGCCTCACACTTACTTGTACGCCGGAAGCGCACAGGCCAGAATGATCATGGTCATTCCGATGGAGCCGAGCATGGCAAGCATGACGATACTGGAAAGATGCAAGCATTACATGGTAGAATTGGTGGGCTTATCAAACGCACGAAACAAATAGCGTGAAAAAACGACACACTTACACTGGGCATAATGGAAGCGATTATTCATCGTCGAACGAACAGCCGAAGGACGCAGTGAGAGAATGGAAAAAGGCAGATTGCAAATGTTAGTTTGGCGGTGTCTGTATCGTGTCGATAGAGTCGACAAGTTTCTGCACCGCAACATACCGTTGCTGCGGTATTTAAACGAAATTGCTACAAAGTATGACGAAAAACAAGAGTTTACCTTTCAGTGATTCTGCCATTTTTACGCCTTTCTTTGGTTTTCGTTGTTTTTTTGCAAAGTGTTTTTGTTGTCTGTTGACGTCGGATTGACGTTTTGTGCAACAACGCCCCGTTGACAGGATGTGCTCGATTCGAACAGCCTAACGAAGATTTTTGAGCTTGTCGAGCAGTCTGCAGCAAAAATTGTGTGTGTGTGCGCTGGCTAGCTCGACTGGCACACACACACCCACACACACACACACACACACACACACACACACACACACACACACACACACACACAAACAAACACACACATTCGAGGACACCACTGAAAAGAATTGACAACTTTCGTTTGTTTTGGTTTTGATGGAAGCAACTGCAGGCATCGTTTTTGCTCTAGACGATAATCGTTAATTTTAGTGAAATATTGTTAAATACGGTGAAATTTAGAGTGTTCAACGCTTGAGCACATTGTTAGTTATGATTTTAAACAATAGTGAAGAGAAGTAGTGAGCGTTCCATCGATATTTTGAGTGCTTGGTGAAACTGTGTCGAAGAGAAAAGAAAGAGGAAGTATCATCATACCTGCGATACCAAAATTGTAAATTGTTAATATGGATACGATCGCTATGGTGTGTAAACTGTTGTATGTGCATAAAAAAGAGGTGTGAAGTTAACTTATTCATTGTTCTGACATCCCGTCGTAAGCAGAACGTGTGCGGAACGGGTAATGCAAAGATAGAACGGCCCGCGTCTGCTTCGCATCAAAGCGGGAACGCGCATCTAGTGGCAGCTGTTATTCAATTAACAGCACGAATCACGAACGCTGACCGATCAGTGTTCCAATTCTGGATGAATGATTGAACGGCAGCTGGAGGAAAAACCGGCGCATTCTCCACCGGATAGCCATGGAAGCGGAATCGGCTACGTCATGCAAGAGGAACAAAATGGTGATGTGCACAGTCCAGATACGACCTGATCGGTACAGAGCGAATAACAAACAGTGCAGTTCAATCCCATTCCCCTACATCTTATAAGGTAAAACAGAGAAAGTTCCAAAATATTTTCGCAATACATCGTATTCACCTATTCATTTACTATATTTTCAGATAAACGCACCATCTTTGAAAAAGGCCCAGATTCGCTGTATTGCTGCATCGCTGACCCCGTTCCTACCGCCACGCATCGTGAGCAGTATGGTGAATTTTGTTCACATTGTTGTGAAAATAGCAGCGCAGAGCAGAGCATCGCCAAATATTTCGTCGGCTGCAATTTGCAGGCCGCAGGAAGTCTAAGATGATGATGAGCATTTTCCACAACAATCGGCAAGATCGATCTAAGAACTCGGCGCGAAAGAAGAAGAAGAAGTGCTGCTCAACCCCTGGGATTTACGTCGGATTTTTTTTTCGGATTTGTACTCATTTTAAAGGTAATAATAGTATTCATTCGTATTCTTATCATATTTCTTCGATAATGCTCGCATAATATGGCATGATCATATTATTTCCATATTCACCTATATATTTTCAGATCAAAACGTCAAGGATCGGAAACGAAGCAAGAAGAGCAGCTATTGCTGAACCTGTTCCTGCGGCTATCATTTTTTCAAATTATATGAAATGATCCGAAATAGTTTTTGATGGTT
>KB673090.1:244062-259987 GCA_000349145.1 Anopheles dirus
GTACGAGTGGTATAGCTTGGTATGTTTTCTAGAGGTGTCTGTGGCGTTAACAGCTACCATGAGGCTTGCGTAGAACAATGATACCCAAAAATGATTTGTGCAGCTTCTTACTTAAAATTATAGTATGTCAGCATGTTTTAATGTTTCTAAGGCGCTCAAGTCGCGGCTGAAATAGCTTATCTTGGCAAGAAGTGTCTACACAGATTTAGTGGGCATTGTCTAATTTAACACTTAATTCTCTCTTTACAGCGTGATAAAAAGTTTTGGCTGTACAACCAACGTCTCTGGATATGGTTCCTAACCGAGCCGAAGAAAGTGCTCATCGCCATCAAGGAAATAAAGGCCGAAGCATCGAAAACGACCAGCTACAAGGGTATCTCCGGCATCAAGTGCAAACCGATCGCCGACGACAACAAGTACTGAACCGTCGAGTGGACTCGGTGATAAGTCGATCGTTCTTAATAGAATGTTCAGCTCTCTTTCTCTGTCAATGACCTTGAAGAATGTATTTGGGAATTTAGTGCATATCTCTGCCTCACAGAACTAATGCAGTTATTGCCGCTTTCGAAAGGACCATTAATTTAATCAAGAAACAAAACCGGTTGTGTGTGCAACACAGTATGTGATCAAAATGTATAATAAATTACCGTCACATCATTACGTTTCAAAAACCGTCGGCTTATGCTAAAAAAACAACATACACCAATCGAAAGAAGTGTGTACACAAAACGTTTTAAAAACAATTTCGTTCGGACATGACACTTGTTTGGTGATCCAGTTCCACTAGTAAATTATTGAAATACCACGCGGTAATCCGGATATGCTCGCTTACCGCGACAAAAATAAACGTACTCCGTTTAAACTGCCCGGCCTTTCCGTGCATCCATAATCCAATTGTAATCCAATTTTTGCCTCAAGTAGTCGCCAGATATCGATTGCCGGTACGCGATAGACCCAGATCCTTTGCGTTGCAAAAAAAAACACACACACACACACACACACAAAACGCCCGAAAGGACGGTTTTATTTTCATTTTTACGGTCACCGAAACTAGCTCCGCTTCGGCTTTACGGAACCGACCCCGGGCCCGGTGGTTAAGCTGGGATGGAGATTGGCTTAAAACTCGTTTCGGGGTACGAGTGGGGGCTTTTGTGCGCCCTGTTGTGTTATGTTCGCAACCTTCTGCTAAAGCTTCCTCGGGCCCACTTTTGTTCGGCTTCCGGTGGGTTCGAATTATCCGAAATGTGCATCTTACGAGCCGTTGAGCCACATCCACTGTATGTGTGTGTGTGTGTGTGTGTGTGCGTTTGTGGAAATGTGATCAAAACCTACAAGGATACGGCACCGCCACCCGGACCGCTCTCGTTGCGCTTGTTTCAGGTCGGAAGTGAAACTGAAATTGACATCGCATCACAAACCACCAATAAATGCAAATACCCCAAGCCGTCGAGGAGTGCGGTGTGGGTTGGGGTGGGGAATCGTGGTGAGCAATGGGAATGTTGTCGACCGTCCACATCTCTCCATTTGCGCCTGTGATGCGGACGGAGCGCGCAACGGAATTGCGTTTGAAGCAACAATTCCGCGCGAACGATACAAGCGGCACCAGCGGTTTGGGGTTACGGATTCTTTCGGTTTCAACCCTTTTTCTTCCTGTACATCCAATTTGAATAAATTCGTATTTGTATGAAGTACGAGCGTGGCATTCGAGCCGGTTGCCGTGGGTCCCGTCTGTTCGGTTTTAGAGAAAATCGTTGAATTTCGGTTAAGTTTCGCGCGAAAAATGGCATTCCTATCGCTTCCCCGTTCGCCGGGGTGTCTTGCCGTCGGTTGCTGTCTGGCTTCGCGCCGGTTGTTCGAGTAAAGAATCTAACCCGTTCGTGTCCATGATCACACTTGCACGGTGAGCGTACGGAAACGCGACGAGGATTAAACCATGCTATGCTCATGGCATTGCCATGGATACGACCATGGGAGCCGGGGTTGAAGCGTGGAAATATGTATAACGTTGTGCGAGCGCTCGACGTTTGCAACTTATGGATTTCAATCTTTGGGATTTGGGTGCCGGCTTCTTAAAGCGTTCTTCTTGGTGCGAGGTGTAGCGCTAAAGAAGGGGGAAACCATACATTCGTATGGTGTGCAGTGTCGTATTCGCTCCAATGATGAAAATTGGTTGCTACGATGGTTTTGCGGATTACCACCGAAATGGATACCACGTTGCCTAATATGGCCATATTTGCCGTCATGATCGATACTGCATGCAGCCGCGGTGATTGTTATCAACCAGTAACCACAATAGATTGAAAACTTTACAAGGGTGTCGCATACACATCGTCAAATTAAATGAATTTAACACTACAGCGCCCGAATGAGCCGTAATTTCTTTTTTTTCTTCTTGAATATGTTACCAACTAAATAAAAGTACGTATATGATATGGGTTTAGTGATGGTTTAAACCATATAGTTTGCATATTTATGCTGAAATTATAAGTCTCCATCAAGCTATCAAGCTAAATAAGACAAGCATAACTTTGTCTTATTTAAGTTTAAGTATCGTCATCCTCTGAACGAAACATAACAACTTAAATTAAATATTTTTGTTCTAATTGAGGAAACAAATGGACATTTTTTGTATCGTTTGCGGATTATTATGAAGTTATCGTTATAGTGTTAAGGCACAGGAACTCGTGCTTATTAGAATCGTATCTTAGTTAACTGTCTGGCTGTGAAGAATCTGTTTGAATTCATCGCATATCACGTTTGTAGAAGTGGTATTATGTTTTTTCTTCTACTTTCAGAAAACAACAAGTACATTTTAATACACTATAGGTCTAGGGATGTCTAGGAAACTACATGGTCTACAATTCTGGAGAATAATGATACTGTAAAAGGTATAGTTTTCTCTGCAAAATACTGTCCGTGACTTAACATAGGACAGGAGAGTATTGCTCATGCAATCTCTCACATAACGTACGTCTGCAAAGGTTATTGACCTATTGATTCGTTTGGTTATCGAATTTAGAGACGCATTGAAGACGATTTATATCGTCTATAAGTTAATCGCATATTTCTGTCTACGTTTTTTTCTTGTGAATTTTACTGGAGTTGGATCAGCATGTATTTGTTCAGCATTATAGAAAATTTTAACCAACCTTGTTGGACCACAAAAGAAAAACACGAAAACATCAATTCACCAATCTTCCAATCAGATATTAAGACAGATGCCCACAGTCGGAATTAAATCTGCACTGTGTGTAGATGCCTGCCTCAACACTGTAGACGAATAAGTTTAGAGGAATTGCCCAAAACCACCCACCCACTCATGACGGCTATGTAACGACTTTCCGAGTTCACCCAATCAAGGGGTTCTACTCATAGTTAAGCCAATCTTTCAAAAGTATTTCTAATGTTTCAAAAGTCGCTAAAAGTTACCTATATGTTGAAACTAATTTTTTACATGATTGTTATATTTATAGCGAGTTTTATTTAGAGTTTTTGAAAGTGGTCGTAACCTAACATAACTTTTATCTATCGCTCGTAGTGTTCGATTTCCCCTAAAAAAAAACCTGGTATTCCTATAGTAATGATACGTACCGTATGACCTAGCCTTATCATTTTGACCGATACTGTATATAGTCAACGAGTCAACACAGTCAACACGGAGTGTGGATAATACGGATAATACAGGAAGCCTGGAACCTGGAAGACACTCAGATGGCTCTTTTTGGTATGTGTTGGCCAATTGAACTTTCATCTAATTGTGCATTCACTGTGCTAGGACTGTGTTCACAGTCCGATTAGTTTGTGACACTGCCATTTAGTTTCTCTGCCATTTTCCGTTTGCTCTCTCGGTTCCCTCAGGTAAAAAATCCGCATATTTGAGTAGTTGTTCAGAACAAAAAAAACAAATTTCGTATTGAAACTGTAGCTATAGCTTGAACATGTAGCATGACGAATGGTTCGATTGGTCTCAATTGATATATATATATACATACATACATAAAATATTTTATAAATATGCATTTCTATGAATTTCGACATTGTTATTATATGCAGCATCACTACGTCAAATATTACTTGGTTTAGGTCATACGCCAACCATTAAACAGTCATCCAGGAACAGTAAAATAAAAATACTCCAAATGGCAACAAGAGTGCATCGTACGCATCTATGATGGATGCAGTTTGCATTGGTTTGTTTTTTGTTTTACTCTTGCCTTACCAATCACATAAATTTACATGCTGATGCACATCCAGCAGAGTGTCCCAGCGATAGTGATGATAGTGCCACACAGATAGCACACTCCCTCGGTGCCCCATTTCTCCCGGAATTAGTCATCACCGACCTGCTGCGCTGTTGTGCGCTACTTGTTGAAGGGAAAGATTACTGGCGGTCATCCATTATGTATGCTAATAAAATAATGTTACTAATTCCACCCATTGCTTTACCGTGTCATTCGTCATTAGAAAGCGGAAAAATGTTGCCCGAGCCAATCGAAGTGTGCGTGGGCATTTGGTTAGAGCGTGATTGGATAAACAGCGATTGCGTGTAGGAGCAACTATCATTTTTTATCCCGCATGATTGATTTGACGTGGGGAGCAGTTTTCATGGCATGCTGTAAAGCAGAGGCAGCACTAATACTTTGATAGAATGATTTTAAAGCATCGTGTGAATGAATAAGATTAATTTACATAAACATGCAGCAGTACACAGATGCACAAAAGGTTGCTTTGCTGTATTTCGAGGGTTTTTTTTTTGTAAAACATATAGTCAATTTGTTCAGATTTCATCAACATGTTTCATTAGTGACAACATCATCAAACCGATTGATGAAATTAGTAGTTGATATTGGTATGATTGGTTGGTTGGCAGTTAGTATGATGTTCTGTTAATGAAATAGGCTAGCTAGCCAATTAATATTTCATTATAGGCAAGCTTTGCGGTTTGTGACCTCTAGCTTCAAAATTTTCTATTGATTAAATGTGAACAGCACGTTGTATGGAGCGCTGATCGAATCATAATAATCGGCGGATACTGACGATTCGTACAGTAAAACATTTTTAAAATATTTTTAATGCCTATCTTACCTTATCAATTACCATACCAACACTTTGACCTTGCCAAACCCAAAACAAAAAACAATATTCCTTCCAAACTCGTGTTGCATAGCCACTTTGTGTAATGGTTCAGTTTTTTTAAATTACGTTGTCTTGTTGACCATGTTTACTAGTGCTAAAGAAAATCATCCTTTAATAAACCTAAGGCTATTTTGTAGGGCCTCCTTTTTATATTCACTGATTTTACTGGCAGCAATCAGTAGATATGAATCGAATGGGTCATTAACGGCAATGAAGGTCTTCGGCAATTTAGGTGTGTGGAATTCCCCTTTTTTGAAAATCCGTGACTCCAGATTGAAGAAATCCAAAATGAAGAAAAAATGCATGAATAAAGAAACACATTTCTGTTAAGTTCCATAGCATATCTTTATATAAATTGAACGCATTTTGAGATTAAAATAATATCAACCTTATTAACATTAAAATCAGCCTAGTCTGAAACATGTTCTTCGACGATATCAGTTCAGCAGTTTAATGAGCAGTCAGTGAGCAGAACTGTCGTTGATAGGTTTGCTGGGTAGAGTTACACGATTTTTCGAACATCGTTGGCCGTAAACTAGTGTTGAGTAACAGAGATTCAGATTCATGAAACCGAATGAATCTTTGAATTAAATGAATGAATCTGAATCTTAGAAACAAAGTGTTGTGATATCTGACGCCAGTAAGGTAACACGCTTGGGGTTTCTGGTTTAACGATGCTCTGCTCTGTATTCTCTTATCTCCGTACGCGCGGTATCCCAAAGGCCGAGTGTGTCCCCTTGGCCGCTCGGCCCTCTCGCTGACCCCATCTCCTACACTCACACATCACACGAAGACCATTGCCTGTCATCGGTGAGTGTCTTTCTACGTTGGCAGGTTGGGACATAACACAAAGATTCATGAATCTTCTTTGAGAATCTTTGGAGATGATTCATTTAGGATTCATGAATCTGAATGAATCCTAAATGAAAGATTCATGAATCTGAATCTCGTCGAAAGATTCATAAGCCGTAACACTACCGTAAACCAAAATCTACTCCATTTTTCTTCGAACATTACTTTCGGATTTGGATTGAATTGTAGGATCCAACGTGGATCGCTGACTATGGCTAACAGTTCTTTCTTTTTCTTGTTGTTCAAAGATAGCTCCTAATAAAATATACGATTCGAAACCCGACGAACGCTGGTATGATGCAGAGGTATTTGGTGATTGATACCTGAACCCAAAGATTCCGGCAATGTTTGGGAAGCAAGAACCTGACGGTGTATCATGTAATAAATTCCTATTGTTGTACGATTATTTTTTCACTAAATTTTGAAATCCGGATGTACTCCCTAATACCAAAAGCACCATCTTTACAGCAATCAATTGGATTCTAAAAATTTACAAACTCATGAGGGGAAACAGGGGGGAACAAAGGGGAACATTTACTTATAAAACACTTTCAAACACTCGTAGAACAAATCCAGTTACAGATACAGATAAAACAATTGCCATTTGGAGAATTGCATGAAATTTCTATCAACAATTCCTTCCTCTTGTTATATATTCGGAAATGGTTTGTAGCTTCTCAAGCTGCAATATTTGCTTATAGCAACAGCAACAATTGTAAGAACTGTTAGGATTGTTACCTCATCTATTCAATTCAACACCCTACTTCTTTAACCGGTTGAAGAAGCGTGTAACGGCGTCGCCCGTCTAGGTTTCTTTTCAGTGTCCTCGCGGGGTCCCGATTTTAATGAGCTTTCACATGAATTGAGTTTAATATTTATAGGCGATTTTGAATGATCCTATCACGGCACGGTCCACCCCGTTGGTCCGATGTTGGTTGAGGCACGACGCAAACGGACGCCTGCCACGTCCGCCATCCGCACGCGGGAGAGGCAGAGTTCATCATCTTCCGGCGGAAGCCAATAACCGCAGCACACCATTCGCGCGATTTAATATTATCTTCCCTGCCCGTTTCCCTGCTCGCTTCCGGTGCTGCATCCGCACCCGGCTCTCTTCGGTTCATTGAATATTCATTATGGTCAATTTTTATTAATAATAGTGTTTGGCGGGGGAGCGAGAGAGTCTTCTCGCCGCAGCGCACACGCGGCTCCGGGAATCCGGGAATATTGCTCCGGGGGAAAGAATGACATTCCATTTACATCGGGCCCAGCCGCGTGCTCCGGTGGCCAATTCTGCGCGGCCTCGATGATGATCCCGTAATCTTTTCATTCTTTTCCGAAAAATTTCGCAATCCACATCCGCTTTGGCCACTTTCCTGCTTTCCCGGTGGTGGACGAAGGATACACATAGCGGGTCGGATGCGGCAGTGAACGGCAAATGACGGGACGTGGGGAGAAAGTAAGATTTTTTCTTGCCCCGGCAACAATATTGGACGGATATGGCCCGGCCGGACGATCGGTTGGGCGGGATGTGCATTTCGCCGTTGTTTTCTTACAACAACTGGCCGAAACCGGCGAGAGAGAGAGAGAGAGAGAGAGAGAGAGAAAAGAGAAAACCGCTTCAGGGCTAGCGGCAAACGCTGATTGTAAATCAGGTCACGCATTTTCTCGCCTTCCACCGTTGTTTCTACCACCCCCCGGCCACCAGGGAAGACAGGCAACGAAACGAGGGCCCAAAGTGGCCGACTCACGGTCGGCAAGGGCGAGGCAGGATAAGAACTCCACGCCCCGGCCTAGAGGAAACGTGATGAGATGATGTATTAGATTACTGCCAAAGCCTAGAAAATGATGATACTGCTGCTAGGGCCGCCTTCACCATCATCCCGAGCCTGCAAATGGCGGAAAAAATCCAGTTGTGTTCGGTCCCGTCTCGTGGCGTTGGGCGAATTATTGCCATTTTGTTGGCCCGGGCTTTGGCCGCCCCCGGTCCAGGATTCACCGGTCAGCTACTGAGTAGCTGCCGTGGGTGTTTTTTCCTCGCTATGTAGTTAGCTCTTCCAGCGCCGGGCCATTCGCCTCCTTTTTCGGTGCTACAGCGATGTTTCATGCCCGGTGAGAAGTTCGCTCCGGGAACCGGCGGGGCATCTTTGACGTGAGCGAACGATAACGAGCCAGGAAACATCCATCAGGAAATGGACGATTGCAGCACGAGTGAAGGGGAGCGATTTAACTCTTGAGGGCGTTTCGTTTTAATGTAAAACTTGCGCGTAAATGGTTGAATGGACTTTTTTGTTGTTGTTGAAAACACTAGTTTTTTTCAGTTCCATTTTCATTTTTATTTGTTCACTTAACTTCAAACATGATTTTAACGTTTTTGAACCAATGGCAAGCGTTGTGAGATGCGAACTATCCTCGGGATCAGCAGGTAGTTCAAATTCAAAAGTAATTTCATTACACATTTAGTTTTCAATGTTGTCTCACAATAATGACAAAACGATTTTGTTGTGCAGTATTCTTCAAGTTGATTATGTTTTTATAGTTTTTTTTGATACTTAAACTATCAAATAAAATAATCCAAAATCTTAAAATAATCCAAAACTTTAATATATTAGTACAACTAATGACTTATATGACTTATAAGTCATTGCTGGTTATAGAAAATAGTCCCTATGCAAATTGTACTAAACGCAATATTGTACTAAAAGCAACTCACTTTCGTACTCACGTTCAGACTCACCTTTAGACGTTCACCATAGTGAGTGAGTGTGAGCGACTGCGAGCAAGGCGAGCACGAGTGAGAATGTAGTGCGAGCGAAGTGAGTGAGTGCGAGCGAAGCGAGCAAGATGGACAGGGCAAGAAAAAAAAACAGTTTACATATTTTTTAACTCTGACTACTACGATAATAAACCTGGAAAAAATGTACAACATTCCTAAGCTCTTTTTCCTACGTTCACTACCTAACGCTCACCACCATCGTGTGCTCACCATGGCGAGTGCGCGCACGAGGAAACTCGACTACTGCGATGGCAAAACTAAACAAATTGTACAAACCAGAGAAAAGTCTTGTACATCGTCGTATTTTCGAACTATGACGTTGGAGTATTGCAGGCCAATTTTGAAATGGCTATTCATCTTCTTCTATACCGGATTTTCAACGGATTAAAACAAATCAATAACAAAAAAAAAATGGAGGACTGCTCACATATTCAACGTCTCTTGGACGGACTGAACAACAATCCCGAAATCGACCCCATTGGTTCATATACAGGGTACAGGGCCAGCAGAATCAAGTTTAATTAACTAAACATGTGTTTGGACAACGTTATTCCTACTTGGGGTTTGACCTATGCAAGCAAGCCTACCGTGTTTCGGTAAAACACAATGTTTTACCACCATAGCCCCTTTAGTTACTCATTGCTAGGAGAAGACACTCCGAATGGGATTGTAGTACGGGCCCTGGCGTGTGAAGACCGGCGATCAATACAGCACCGGGCCAGGCCAGTCTAATGGTTTATAAATATGTATGAATGATTAGGCGATATCGGATTGTGCCAAAAAAACGGCGAGGAATTCATTGCTCAGAATATTATCATTTCATACCTTAGATAGCGAGAGCATACTTAAAAAAAGTGACATTTTCGTATGATTTGTTTGTGAACAAAATTGGGACACGCTTTAAACTTAAAACAGGATGTAAATCTCATGAGCCAACATAACCGTAGTTGGATGGCGTATCCCTGTAACCAGGCCGTATTAGCTAGTTACAACAAAAACAAGACACACATTGAATGCATTGTCTAGGATTTAACGGAAACAAAATGTCGACAAAAATGCCTATTAAACCATCAAAACCAAGAACAGTCACATGCTGTAGAGCACTTCTATGTTTACGTTATACATTTACTCAAAGCACCAAATTTAAACATGACAATGCTGTTGTAATGATTTGAGATAATAATACAAACATAAGTAAACTATATGGAAGTTAGTTGTTAAAACAGTATAGTGTTGAAATTAGAGTTGAAATTGAAATCATAGTTATAAGAAGCGTATAAATTTCGCTGATTCGTGAAGGAGGTAAATAAAATTGCGATATTTTTCAACGTATGTACAACTTGCTCCCGTGGTGGTTAGTTGGCAACTTTTATTTTACTGTCCTTTTTCTTTAGAATACATGTGTTCATTTACAATTTATTATCTATTCATCTTAACCTATTATTGTCAAATTCAAGCAGTTTTTGTTGTCCAATAATTACATAAAAATCCAGATCTCAAACAAGAAGAAAACAAGATATTGCTGGAAAAAGACAAGAATAAAACAACTCAGTGGTCTTGATAGTATGTTTCTAAGTGCAAAGTTACATCCTACGATTGGCAAACTTGCATTTTCGACCCCAAAAACGACACCATGCTCCAGCAAGGGTTAACCGTGCGAGTAGAAAAACACGTGCCAAATGTGAAAAATTTCCCACTCACAAAAAAAACTCAATCCGACGAGTAGAACGAACGGCGCAGAAACACGATCAGGATCATTCGTGCGTTCCGTGCAGCAGGCACACCGGCGTGCCCAAAAGGAAACCCCCCAGAAAGAGAACAGGAGCCAGCAGCGCTCCCTGGCCTAGCTTAAACCTCCAGCAGCGACGAAACAACAACAAGGACATTGTTGCGGCTCTCATCCATCTTCCGCGCGGCACTCTGAAGTGCGTCTGAAAATGCTACCGTCGCTGGTGCTGCTGCTGCTGCTGCTGTCGCTATCAAACAAGTGAAGGCAACAAAGTGAAGTTCATTTAATCAAATTTATGCAAGCTGATGAAAATGTTCACCAATTTTATCGCCGGAACGTGTCCTAAATTGCGAATTGTGAGCTTTGCGTGCGTTCTCGTGGTGGCAAGGAGCAGGAACATCCCCATGCTCCGGTGGCGGTTTGTTGAGCTGCCTGCCAGCTTTGTCTAGGAGATGCCTAAGATCCGTGCCATCCGGTGGTCCATCGCCCGACGCTGCCGAACCTATCCTGCCCTGGCTCGAGTGCCTGGCTCGAGACGTGTTTAGAAAGCAATTACTGGAACTTTCACACTCCCGTTCCAGTCGTTCCGGTTCGGAAGGGGTGGTGAAGTGGCCCTGACGAGTTGCAGTTGCACACCGGACTGATAGGTATGCATCGCCTGCGATGACGAACGCCGGCACCTCCGCATGACTTATGTATTCTTCTGGGGCCCATTCATCGTTTTAGCAGATGGTGGCATGCTGGGTTGGGAAGAAAAGTAACTTGCCGCGAAAGCCGCTCGAAACACTAGAGGGGGTTAGCGTAAACTATTTTGGAAGCATTTACCTATTCCGGGTGTTCTTTGCGAAGTCGGCACTGTCTTCCGGCGGCGTCTAGCGGTTGAATGGTTTGTAGTTCCGTGCGCTTGGTTGGGAGATGGATTTCGAACTTTTGACTCATTTGCAATGCGTCCATCGGCTTTTCCTCACATGCCTTTAAGTTGCTCTTTCTCAAGCAAACTTTTCGGCGATCTACGGTGCTAATGGATATCTAAGATCACTGCCGTCAAAATATTTCAGAACTTTTTTTGCCCTATGTTTTACCGCGTAAGTGAGTAGCAGAATTATTATTGATCATAATCGGATTTGAGAGAGAAGATTATCAATCTTTAGGCTTTGGAGCTTTACAAGTTTGGGAGTTCATATAACATTTCTCTACACAATGCGTTTTTCCATTCTTTGTTTGAGTTTTGACGTTTAGGTTACTCGTTTCTATTCAATCATGAATCGAATCAATCGTTATACCCTGAACTAAATAATATGAAAGGAGTTACAGGCATAAAACCTATTCATTCCGAATCTTGTGTTTGAGGTTAAACTAAAAATCATTATTCCGGACATACCGGGCACAACAACATGGATGCCTACCATCTAATGGTCTAGCCTAGTGATTCGTGAACACATTGAAAAAAAAGCTTTAATAAAAATCACGTGGGAGGAATATACCACTTGAAGACACATTTTGTACATTTATGCATGTTTATTGCGCTACACCAGGGATTTGAATGGTAAATCTTCAGCTGATATGATAGTTTGTAAGACTTCGAGCGAATTCCTGGCAGTGGGAGCAAGCAACCGTCATTGAGCAGATCGGAACGGTCAACTATAATGTGTTAACCCGATGTTTTTTCCAGAACCCTGGTTAATCAACAACCTCTATCGATATTTTTTGATAATTTTTGGAATGAAGCCAGCAGAAACAAGAAGTAGTAGTAGTTTCAATTATTTACAAAGGGAATGCTCTTTGTATCATTACAATAATTAATTATTATAATTTTATTAATTATTTACAGAAACATGAGTTCAGCAAATTGAAATCCACATTAAATGTAACGTTTCCTAGCATAACCAATGTTGAACTTATAAAGGACATACATGAAAAGTGTGATGTGTTCAACTAGTGGAAAAAATAATATTGTGATAAAACCCACTGACAAAGAGAAAAAAAGTTTTCATACTTTACAATTCACCCAAAATTTTCTAACTTAACTTACCTAAGCTATTATATAATAGTTAAACTAGACATGTTCATGAGGTTAGGACCAACATTTTAATTAGCAGAAACAAGTCTAGTTTTTCAACACAGAAGAAATACAGAATAATCTCCTGTTGAATCCAATGATTTCAAAACTGAAAAGAATCTCCAGATTTAGGAGGTTACTGGTGAGCAATCGGGGGATAGAGAATAGGGTTTACCAGCTAATGCCAGCTGTAACGCCAACGACGATCGACGAACGCCGACGGCCTCCAGAACGATATACAACCTAAAATACTTTGCAAAGCTTAATGTCTGAAGATATTAGATCCTAGCAATCATAGGATGTCGCAAGTTAAAGAAAAAAAAAGAATCCTGCTAAAACAAATTATGGCATAGCATCAAGTCTTTTTGAATCGCATTTTAGAGGTGAAACAATTATAACATTATCCCGGATATACTGCACACACCACTTTCCTTCTGGGTCACTGTCAAATTGATTTGTGACAAAGTGATATCTACCAGAACAGTGAAAACACTGACCGAAACAAGTTATGTGAAGAGTGGCGAAGAATGGATGAGGATTGAATCTTTATCTCTGGCGTACTTACAGGTTGAGGTCTCTGCTTACCAATATGTCTCAAATATGGAATACACGGGTCTCTACCGATTCGCACGGTTTTCTCGAATATGAAAAGTTCTGTGGAATATCGAAATGTGTCTCAAATGTGTGTCGAAATGTGTCTCGAAATATGTCTCACTGTTTACTGGACTTACATAGGTGTAACACCATAGCAAGATCGTACTACTGGTCCTGTCGAGCGAAGACCTGCACTTCAAATTCCGCCTTTTGCCCTTAGCTGTCTTCAACAAAAGCCTTCGGTTCCGTTAAAAGTTATATCATGAATTCTGTTAGATGATAGCTTTGAAAGCAACCTTTAGTTTTTAAAGCGAATGGATATCTTGCTTTGGTCTTTGCTTTGTTGGGCACTGCTATGGATTCAGATTGGATGCAGATTTGCTCAAGAAATATTACCTTCTTTCTTCGTTTTTTAATTTTATTAATTGATGAATGAATTATTTCTTGATTATGTTTAATATTATTTATTTTGTTTTATTATTATTTATATATATTTATTTATCAGGATATATCTTGAAACGACTTCATTCAACAAACGGTTAGGCTCATGAACCTAAACATTTAGTTGTATTTGCTAATCATCATTACTGTAAAGTCAACTATAGTTGCAACATTATTGCTCATGCCCAACATAAACATATCTTCTATCGTTTGTTTCGGTTTACCAAAGATATCGAAATACATCACGTTAGCCAAATAAAACCTGCTTTCTGCATAGACGATAAAATGTCGCAGTACGACATTAGTTCGGTCCGGCGTCCGGTTTACCGCCGGTAAATAATCATCAGTCGATGGTTTCGATGACTTTAATCATGCCATCAAATCAAAAATTCGCACGCGGAAACGGTTTCGCTTTCAAAGGGAGTTTTTAAATTGGAAATCAAAACAGACCCTACCACTCTGTGCTTGTACGGTTTTGTGTGTGGGTGGGGTTGTGCGTGCATGTTTGCGCATCGAATAACTCCGATGCGATCGCTCTTCACAATAGTGCAAATGTTTGCGTTTCGTCAATATGGAAGCGGGCCCGGAATTGGAATGGAATATAAATTCGATTCTATCACGCATGCATCCAGGGCGATCGGTGCGGGATGTGGCGCTCTTCCCCGATTTACTAGATACCGTCTCTACCGGCGGAAGGCAAATACTTTAAATTTACATTTAGACCATCGCTCACCACGCGGACGGACTGGACGCGGGCCAGTCGAACTGAATTTGTTGATAATCGTGTCGGTAATATATTTTGAATAAATTATTACTGCACTTGCCCGGGTTCGGACTTGCACTATCGCACCGCATCGGTGCACTTTCCCGGTGACATAGTGTCTCTCTCTCTCTTTCGCTCACCCTTTGGATGGTGCAAAACTAGGTGAGTGAACATGGATGGTCAAAAAACTATCCGTTGGTTTGCATTAAAGGTAGTGCGCAGCTTCCTCATTATTTATCTCTCTCTCTCTCTCTCTGCTTCTCTCTCACTCTCACTCTTTTAGTTCCTGCACTCGAGCGACGCTTGTTTGCAGTGCAGGGGATGGCTGAATAAATGCACCGGGGCTAGGTACATAATTGAGCAGCCGCTGTTTGAACTTATGGGATTACAGAGCTCGTTTTCTACACTGCTGCAAAAGCTGCTCGGTCTGCCGGTGAAGTGTGCTTGTACGGTTTTGTTGCAAAATCTGACAGTTTATGAACGTTAATTATGATGGTGAAGTGCTAACGCACCATCACCATCATCCCGCCGGAACTGCACATCTCATCTCTAGTGCGCGCGTGTGCACACGAACACACGAACAGTGATTTGCTACGTAATGAGCTTTGCCCGCGTCGAAAGCGGAGTGTGACCAGCGAACGACTGGATCAGATGCGACGGGCTGTCAATGGCAGATACCATCAGGTGCTGCTCGCACCGGGTGAGTGAATTTGGTGCCACCAATTTTCATCGCCGGGCAAATAATGATCTTTGTTGAGCGTAATGTTATTTTGGTTGGCTAGACAGGTTTTTTAGAAGATGATTATGTTATCAACATGATTGTGATTTTGTTTGCAGATGCTTTGGAAATTCGTATCCTAATAATACACGACACAAACCAACTCCTTCGTCATTCGTTGCGAGAACGACGAAATGTCCAAAACGGTTGTAGTTATGGATAAGTGGTTTTAAGTTTTTCATGTTTTATATTTTTAAATTTCTTCATCTCTTGTTTGGTGTAACGACCTACGTGGTCATGCCTGCCGTCGAACGGAGTACTGCGTATTATTATTTATTTATTTATTTATTTATTTATTTATTTATTATTATTTTACGGTCGTAGCCGTATTGACACTAGTATTATTATTACTAGTATTATTATTATAGCCATAGCCGGTTAGTTACTCCTTTCCTTTTAGAAGTCGTTAGTCAGTCAGTCCTTTTCCCTTTAGTCTTTTGAATTAAAAACATATATTATTGAGGGATTTAAATCAATTAAGCTCGTAAATTTCTGAAATACCACTTGTTACACCTAATGGTCATTTCAATTAAATATTTGGTGTCATTTTGATTGCCTTTTTGTGTGTGTCTGAATTCCTCGTTCCGCGGTGTAGGGGCATTATTGCGTACGCAACGAGAAGGTTAAAAAAATTACGTAAAAAAAAATGTAAATAACTTGTAACTTGTAATTGTCGTACGGGATCGTCGTCGCTGGCCTTAATAAACAAAGGTATTTCAAAACGGCCCGATGTACAAAACCGTCGATAAGCGTAGAAGACTTTTTACCTTTTTTTTTTTTTTTTTTTTTTTTTTTTTTTT
>KB673090.1:260969-274582 GCA_000349145.1 Anopheles dirus
CTGCACACAAAATCAGAAATGAACCGTTGAACTTCACTACCTTGGCGTAAGCACTGTTGAAACACGTCTGCTCTGTTCGGCTGTTCGCGAGAGACTCGAAGACTTTTTACCTTATGAGATAAAGGGTACCACAACGCGATCGTTGCAAGACGAATAACCGTAAAACAACAAAAGAACTCGACAGAACAGAACATTACGCGAGGTAGGAAACTTAGAATGCATTGTAAACGATCGTGCATTACAGTGTGGTGAAAACGATGATCAGTTTATTGTCATAAGCAATAAGTGACCATAGGCAGAACACAGAAAGCGGTTTTATCAGCTTCGGGTTCTTTAAGGACCAGTCGATATACCCTTTCCATACATGTAATTTCGTGTATCAATTCCAAATCACACCAATATATGAGTGAAGTTTGTCAATATATGTATAAGCGGCTCAAAATTGTCCATAAAGTTAGATTCAATCCAAACCTTAACGGAGAATGTCTCGACTTTCGAATGAATTTCCTTGACCTCTCAGCAAAATTTGATCAATCTCACCCCAATTGCAGTATAGGCTCTCCTAATTGTTTGGAAATTGGAATAACTAACTGAAAGATACTAGGCTCTGGCGGAATTCGGCACTTTCTGCCAACGGTAAAACGAGAGACCGGTTAGATGGTCATACCTTCGCGTGATTAGTTTGCTCGGCCTTAGTTTGCCCTTTAACAGGCGTCCAGTAAAACAAAATCGAACAAAAATGTAGAATTGGCACCACCACCATATCAAATATGGCTGTTACGAATGCAGGATCCATTTGACTGTCATTGTGAACAGTGGCTTATGTTGCTTTATCTTATAACAGTGGCTTGTCTTGCTTTATTAAAAATAATATGTATCATGGGACGAAAACTGTAATCATTTGCAATTCCAATTGATCAAATTGCCATTCAATTTGATATTTATTTTTTGGATGTAACTTTATCTGTTTATACTGTGACTTAGAGACAATAGTCAGTAGTATCGCGGCGACTAGGCCCGCAATCGTGAGTGGGTCAAAGAAGAAGAACGACGCTTCAACAAGCTCTATCACATCTTTGACTTTAACTCCTCGCTATCCTCTCTTCGTTCCCTATCCCTCGATTCAATCCAATATTCTCTGTCTTTCCCATCTGTTTCCTACTGACCTTGGTTGTTTTGTATTTCGTCTTTGTTTTAGTGTTCATGATTACGGTGCGTTATTAGGATATAAGTTAGAGTTAAGTACTTGACATTCGTTAAACCTTTTATGGCGGACAATTTTAAGAAATAAATGTAAATGTAAGAAACAAACTGACCTGAAATTGACAGAAGCGCTTTTTTATGCATTTTTGACTTCTTGCTGGGTTTGCCATGACCTTCAAGAGCGTTGTTGCCGTCACTGAAATCCCGACGCGACCTCCAACACCGGAGCCTTACTCCGAGCTAGAACGATTCCTTGACAAGACCTGAGAGTAGTCCGCTTGTCTCTAGCGGTCGTGCTGTTTGGAGACCGGAGAAATGTCTCCAACTAGTAGACTGGCCATTCCAAACACGGGTTTTTTTTCTAGTTTGAATGCATTTTATTGACATTTTGTTGTCGCTTTTATACTAAATTATTGCTGACCGAACTCGGTTTCGGGTGTTGGATTGGGAACGTTCGATTCGCATTGTCTTCTTGTGTTAATCGCTGGTCGATTGCGGTCAGTATAATCGTCGCGTCAACAACAAACGTACTTTGAGAGAACTGCCATCTCTGGCTTTAGACGTGTTAGTTTCTCCGGTAGTGACTAGTAACTTCTCGTTTCTATTCGGGAAGTCTAGATTAGGTATTGGTACCGGTCCTGTCGGAACCAACGGAAAATTGGAGCAACTATTGCCGCACTCTTTCAGGTGCTGAGGATATTGCATCGCAAATGAAGCATTTACGATGGATATAAAAATAGTTTTCTTTACTTTTGTGGCTTAGGAAAGGTATTCATAATATACGAATAATACTACCAATTTGATGTTTGAATCGTATATTGCAAAGATTCTTTAAACATGCAATAATTGATACCATAAGTCTTATACAAAGTCATGGTAAGAATTTATCTCCACCATCTCATGATACTTCACAAGGAATATTTGGCGATAAGTAGAGTTTCCCCTCACTCAGTCCGCCATCTTGTCTTCTCATGATAACGTAACATTTGGACAATTTGGTTTGAATTTAGTAGTTAATAAACGAAAACTGGGACTTCATTTAAACAGTGCTCACGTGTCGTATATTAATGAATGTTAAACTCCCCGCCGTGAGATTCCGCCTCGTTTAAGTGATCGCGGGGATTACTCTCCATTATGTGTTGCAATTTATTCGTAAGATTGTTCAGATACTCCGCCGGTTCGCCGGTTGAAGTTAAGCCAGCTTTCGCAACAAAAAAGCAAAAAGAATGAAACTTCCCCTGCCTACAGGGAAACGATAAAGCGTCCGGGGTTTTGTCTTGCTTGCGTGTTCAGGGATTCGCTACCTGCACCGACGGCGTGGCGTGGCGTGAAAAGGAGTTTAATTTTAATCCTTTATTATCGCATTATCCTGGATTCCGTCCCCGTTTCCAGCGCTTCCCCGTTTGCGTATTACATGCCGGTTTTGCCTTTACATGCCGGTTTTTTCTTTTGGTACGGAAATATTTGGCTTTCTGACCAGTGTGTGAAAGGGGAAGTTGCACCGGTGGGATTTGTCTCGTACCAGCGTAGATGATTGTTTAATTTTTTTTTCGTTCGCTGCACCCACCGCACCTAGAGGAAAGAAAGAAAGTGCCAGCGGTGGTGGGCGACCGTAGCACAGGTGGCCCGTAGCGATGTCGCATATTCACCGCAAAACAATCCGACTGAAAATCAGTTTTCCACTACGGTTCCGATTTCGATTGTGCCCAGGAGCACGCTGCCGCACGCTGCTCCCCATGTCCCCACGGTTACACATCCCATTACGAGGGCATTTACATTTAAATCCCAACGCAAGTGTGCACTTTCCGGTTGTATGTGGAGTTAGAGTGCTGAGATCAGTGCGGTATCTCGCCCCACACGGAACGGTGCCACCGGTACCGGCGGTACGTTGTGGCCGAATTTACGTCACTTCGGCATGGATTGGCCCGGTGGTTCCCTTTGTCTCGAACGTGTTGCGATGGTGGTGGATGCATTTTTGGTTAGCCATTTGGAGCAACTGGATGGCAGGAAGAAACCACCTTTTCCGGTAGTAAACGAATGGCCAATGCGCTACTGGTGGTACATGACGAAGTTTACCGAAATGTTTAAATGTGTTAATTGTGTTCTTCACTATCGTTGTATATGAAGTTTTTACTGATTGTAGATAAAATCCATTTGTTATAAGATATATTACATTCTTTTAAACCTTTTCATATTGGTTCATATTTACGATTCTAACACATGGAATCAAATTTATTAATTAATTAGTTTATCTATTTATTTAAACATTCTCTCACAATTAACAAGTATGTAAAATCTATTGATTTGTTTATATTTCTAATTTCTAATTTACCAAAGCTTTTAAAACTCTTTATATCTTAGGTTAATTTTTTCTGTATACGAAAATTTTGTTTTGTATCTCTGGCGAATATTGTATCAGCGATGACATTAGTAACAAAAAAGAAAGAGATAAATACATAGTTTAAAAGAAAACGTTTTCAGTATTATGACACAAAAATGAACCAAAACAAAACATACGATAAATTAAAACACGCAAAATTTCGTATTCAGATATAAAAAACTGCATGAAAGAGATCATAAAATGTGTAGAACATCCCTCAACAATGTTCCCATGATATTCAAGATCGTTTAAAACTGTAAAAAATAGTACTTAGAAATAGAAAAAACGAAAAAAAGTACCAGTAGGCAGAAAAAATGTGTAAAAATCGTAGAAAGGCAAACGTTTTATGCACTAAAAGTTATAGTTTTCGTTTTGTTAATAAAACCAGTGCTCATACAGTTATGCTTCGGACTGTATGAGCATAATAAAGAACACTAAAAAGGCGGCTGAAGGCGGCACATGACACAACGAAAACCTCTTTTGGAATGTGTGCAACTGCAAGGAAAATGCCGTGAAACCGTGGAACTACAACGAGCTTACTCACGTGGTGTTTGTGTTTTACCACTTTCGGAATTACGCTCGCAAAAAGACAAACTGACCACGTTCCACACCCGCTGGGAAGGAAAGCTGTGGCTGACGGATCGTATTGTGGCATCTCTTTTTGTTCGATCGAGAAAACTGATGTAAACTGGGAATGTAAAGGAATTTACTTTACAAATTTACTATTTTTAAACAATGGTTTTAAGATATTATTAATGAATAATTGCCCAATTTAAAGAACTAGGTTTTATTAACTACAAATTGTAATTTTTTTACACAACCAACCATTTTACATAAAATAACAAAACTATGTTACGCACTTATATGGTCTCTAGAAATAGAGGAATATGAGAACAAATACATCCAATAGACAATTATGGAGTTAGTTATATGTTAATATGCTAAATAAAAATCACAAAAGGTTAGAAACTGAAAATGATTTGTTTTAAAACTTATTAAAAATACAGAAATAACTTTCAGAAGAAGAAGAAGAAGACAAAGAAGCAGAAGCAGAAGAAGAATAAGAAGAATAAGAAGAAGAAGACGAAGAAGAAGAAGAAGAAGAAGAAGAAGAAGAAGAAGAAGAAGGTCAATTAGGAGAATGTTTGCAGAAAAAAAAATCAAAAACCGTTAAACAAAAATGAATACAACAAAATCAACCACAAAAACGTGGGATGGATTATTAAAGACTATTTTCAAAAAATAAGCAAACCGTAATTTTTTACCACCCAATAGTGCCAATTGAAAATGAATGTTAGAAACAGCAATCCTCATCGATCGTCATGCAGAACTGGCATAAATATTTAAAGCGGCAGAAGGTTGACGATGGGATGGGCGAATAAAACATCAAGTAATTTCGTACAAATATCGCTCTCGAACTATTCTTGCAGTAAGCCCCGTAAGCTTCGGTTTCTGAAACTGAAACTAAGTCTGCGAAAGTGAACTGTAAACGGTGTAAACCGTTGCGATAAAAAAAACACGAACAGTGCATCGAACAATAGCGATTGTGTCGAACGACGGGTGGTATCCTGATGCGAAGGGTAGCACCCGCAGCAAAAGGACACATTTTAGCATTGTGTTGTTCTGGTTGGCGACCGGCAACACACGCGCACGAATCGGCGAAAGTGGGTCGGTTTTTGTTAAGTTTTATTTAATTAATCCCAACGGTGTGGGCGCACCGCTGTGTGTTGTGCCGAAGCCGGAGTGGAAAGGTGGTGCATGAAAATATGAGATAAAAGTAGACGGAGAAAAGAAAACCCGAAACAGTTCAACCATAATCTCGCTTATTCTCGCGTATGCTGTGAATGGCTCTCCGGAGCATATTTTCGAACCGCTTAATTGCACTCTCATTTTAATCCGCGCCCTTTGCGGTCACTTGGTTACGTACTGCCCGGGCTGGGAGTGTTGGGATTTATTCAACGTTTTCTTTTCATTTTCCACTTTTTCCAACCATTACACGCGATGCCGTTCGCTTCAACTCGCGATTCACCACATGGGCATGTCTTTGATGAAGAGCTTACCGTTATTGAACGGGCGGTTCGCGATGGATGAAATATAGCACCGAGAGAGAGAGAGAGAGAGCGGAAAGTTGTGGCGTTTATCGAGTGTAGAAGTCGCGTTAGATGTCGTTGAGATGTTCCTCGCGCACTGACGGAGCGAGGAAGGAGAAAAAAAATGGCGGAGGAAAACGCAATTACGCCTGCACCTGGACATGCCTGACACCTGGTGGCATGGAGCAACTTTTCAGCATAAATAACACCGGCAGCATCCATATTCCTTCGTTCCAACCCACCGACCCACCGCTACCATCACCTGCTGACGGTGGGAGCATCCATAAATCGAAATTTATTGGTATCATTAGCGCCACCAGTCAACGCTGACAGTTTTGATAAATTGTTTCCATATATATGCAAAAAACCTTCCACGGGTGTGCCACGGGGACTTCGAGGAGCACGAAAGGAAATCATCTGCAACACTTTCCACATCGGGGGCGGGCCGACTCGGATGCGAAAGGTTCTCGTTCTCGACTGTTGATGCATTTATTTTTCATCCCGCGCACTTGCAAATGCGCGATGCGCTGGGAGAGATCAACATTTTATGAGTGAAAAGTGGGAATAAATTCTTTCCCGCGATACTTTCCCGTATCCTGGTGGGTTAGCGAGCTGGGAAGGGACAAAGGAGGGGATTCTCGTACCTTACCGCTTACCGTCGTCGGATGGAACGGGTAAGGGTCGCGCATTTATCTCCCCAGTGTTCACTTCCTGTTCCTACCCGATAATGATTTATACCGAGAAGTTGAACCCCTTCTGTCGCGGCGTGCTGCAAATAAGAAACCCGCCTTTTTGCCAATTGCAGATCAAAGATGGCCAAGACTGTTGCAGTTGTGGATTTTTATGGTGCATAACGAACTCGTGAGTGATGCCCACATATGTACAGTGTGCTCTAACACAAATGAAACCATTTAAGGAATGAAGTGCAGGGACGGATGGGGATGTAACTCGACGATTCTGACTGAGTAACTCTATTTGCGGGTGAGCTCCATAGAACAACATTGTATTCGGTATGATTCGTCAATTTTTATTCTCCAGTATATTCAAAGTGGTTCTTTGAGCAGGACGTAGCGAGTAACAAAACAAGTTTGTTCACACAGTTTACAGAACATTTAAAATGAAGTATTGTCAAAGAGAAAGAAGATGTCTTATTAATGTTGTAGATATTTCAATGTAATGTCAATTGAAATATTTAGATAATGCATTGGAGTAGGCGTGCGAATTATAGCAACGGTTCCTTTTGTTGGTATCGTCAAAAATCTATAAGACAGGGCTCTATGAGCCGTCGAACAAAACATCGAACAAGACAACCACGGATCAAATCCTAGTAATCATATGGAGGTGCTCCGACAGACAGCATCAGACATGCCAGACATGCCAGACAAACATGACATCGAACGAGACAATTTGGTTTTGTCTGGCATGTCTGATGCCCATCTTGAAGCTGTTTACACCTTGCGGTTTCGTCCTGTTAATTGTCAGGAAGCGACTATTGGCGGTTATTTTCGTATGTTTACACTCGTAAAATTTGGATAGTTCACACGACAGTGTCGTGTTCGTCGTGTTCGTCCGATGCTTCATAGAACCCTGCCTAAATTTTCAATTCTAATTATAATCGACCATCCCAGAACATTGTACTTATTTAAATTAAAATATTATTTTACACATAGGAACTTAAATTATTATTGGAAAAAATGCTTTCAGATTGACTTTGAAATATAATAACCAGAAGTTTGTCATGTTCGTCTATTACTTAATAGTGCAAAAAAAAAAACAGAAAAAATATCTTTCTATTTTTGATGTTTGATGTTTGATGTGTCTTTCTATTTTGATGGCTCAGAAATAAATGCACCACTGGGTCGTGGAACAAGAGTCATAGGCAAATTTGGAATTCGTGCTTTAATTAGAAAACCTGGTTAGTTTATTAACGAATGATATTTTGTATTCCACAAAATGTAGATTTTTTCGCAATTTTATCAAAACAATCACCTTTTATAAAGGAAAACCTAATTAAGACTGCTTTATAATTGGCACGCTAACTTCGTAAGGAATCGGTTTTACTCAACTATGAAGATTTTCAAATATATTTGAGATAATTTATTAATTAGTTTAATACCAAGTTCTCTCAATAATGTTGTAAAATATTGCGTTTCGAGCGCAATTCATGGATTTAAGGCTCTCAATTTATGTTTGTAGAACAATGACAAAACATGATTCGCTCCAAAAAAGAAATGTTTGAATGCTAACCTATGCCTGACAAAACGTTCCTGAAGGTTAATCACAAAGTTAATCAGTTTTTAATGATTCTAAGCGTTTTTGTGAATGTTTTGTAATTAATACATTACTTATTCGGATTTCTAGTTCTCCTGTGGTGAACCAAATATTTGTCAGAATTATTATTGTTTTTTTTCATATTTTTTTGCTTATTTGTCGACATAAAGTGTAACATTTCCTCTATTTTATATTTAAAAAAAAACGACGGCATGTTCGTATTGTAATTGTATGATTTGACACTATTTGTTTGTTGTATTGTTCAATGCAATATGGATTAAAATGTCCCTTAATTGCTCTGGAACTAGCTTAAAGGATAGCATTTACATTTTTTACTATTTATTTTTCATATCATTTTGCTTTGTCGAATATACTTTTTTATTATAAGCATAGCCTTATGCTTAGATAGTCGCTATTTCGATAGTATTTGTTATAAGATGCAGTAAAAGAAGGTTTTGTTTTCATGTTCTTTTCTTTTATAATTATTTGCCCTCATGGCTTATCAATCTGGCTTACTCATTTGAATGTCATTATATAATTTTTATTTTACGTTAACTATCTGACCAAAGCCGGAAGCAAAACCTTAGTGTGTTATCGAAATATCCACTACAAACACGTTTGCTCATCGAAATTCAATCAATAGTTTCAAGTTTTTCTCATTACGGGTTGATGTGTAAAAGACAAACAATAATACTGTCCCACTGCTTTATCTTCCTCCCATGACCAGAACCTAAACTTTTGCGTGTGTTCTGTCACACTTGGCAACAATGTTGTTAGTTTCTTCGGAACACAATTAAGCAGCATGATAGGAACATAAATTTGAACCACTGACACTCGCGTCCGACGAGAAAGGAAAAATAAAAGCTCATCCTTCCGCGATACGCTCATCCTGCCGAATTCAATCTTAACTGGACTTTCTTATTAAAAATGTTCTAAATGCTCTAATGCAAACACAAAGGGCAGCATCGTTTGCGAACTTGTTCCCGGTCGTTTTTTGGCCCTGGCCACCCGTTGGACAAATTGAAAAAATCATTACCGAACAATTGAATTTTCATTCCGGCGGCGGGGTGTGGGCCCACCAGTGCCGGGAAAGTTGTTTTTCCCAAGCCAAGTGCGGCGCGTATGTCACAAGGCTAAAAGCATATTACTTACCAAATTAGTCTCCCGACTCGCTTTTTACATTACTTTTCATTTAAACTTTCCCATTCGCTCTGGTGCTGGATGGCGGGTCGCAGGGAGGGGAGGGGTGGGGGTATGTTTGTGTGGCGTTTTTCGTCACACCTCCGCCCCACACGACACGACAAGAAAGTGCCAATAAGAGCCCGGGTCTCGTCGATACCGGCAGCACCATTTGGCAGCTGTGTGTTTGCACCCGAATCAAAGTAGCCGGGTTTTGCTGGGGTGCGAGCGAAAACGGCGTGAGAAACTTTTCCATTTAATTTTTTACTTTTCCCACTGACCTCTCGCTCTCTCTCTCTTTCTCACTCTCTCGTTCCACCACGATTCGGAGGCAGGATTTCTCACGGCTTTACCTCCCGTCAACCGTGATGGGGGGGCACCGTTCTGTTTTCTTTTCGCCACACACTTTCTTGTCTTTCTCCTTCCCGCGTAATTTGGCTTCTTTCCATTCGCCGTTTGATAAAATTGAAAGCTTCGTACACAGTGCCGCTGGAGCCGAAAAGTTCACGGCACGGAAAATGTGAAACACCTTCTACTCCCACCGGCCCGACCGGCAAGGTGCTACGTTTCTCATAATAATCCCATCTCGCCGGCAAGCAAAAAAAACCCTTTTTATCCCCCGGCGAGTAGAGTCGACCACGGAAAACTTCATTTTGCGCCACCTTTGAATGTGGTGAAACTGAAAATTGTCGTGCCTTCTTTTCTCTGCCCCGGTGCCGGGTGCATCCGTACCTTCCAGATGGAACACTGTCGAAGCTTGTAGTGCATGAAGCAATCCTCCGTCCAGCAAAGTACACGGTGACGGAGAACACGAAAGGTTGGATCAGCCTCGGATCAGCGCTAAAGAGAATGTTGGTTTGGCTTCTTCGGTGCCGCTGTGACCCACACGGGACCAGCTCGGCCGGGGAATTCAATTTTTGGTTCCGGGCTCATTCCGGGCAGGTGTGTGTGTGTCTGTGTGACCAGTTGTCGAATTTGGGTTCCTCGCAGTGCGCTAAATTGTTGATCATAAACTTCCACCCACAAATGCGGAAAATGCAGAGAAGTGGCATGTAGAAGATGCTACTACAAGCGCCCCCGGGTCGGTGAATCTTTTCGGTGATAAAACCTCAAACGGTTACATGGCTTCGGTTCCGCACTGGGAGTGCCGCCATAAAGCAACTGACCAGCAAACGAAGCCCTTCTGAGGTTCTTTTCCGCCGAACCCTACATTGCATCCTGCTGCACCCGAAGGCTGCTGCCGGGAACATGCTCAGCTACTAAAACTGCCGGCGGTCGCTGTAAAAGCGCTATTTACGAGCTTGTTGTGGAAAGTTTCCTTCCGTCCGTTGGGAGTTTTGATGATAGGGTCTCTTCGAACGGGGTCGGCTCCAATCCTTTGATGGATGCACCCCTTTGCAGCACTTGGCCTCGCTGGTGGAATGTTGGAAACATTTTTTGGGTGTTGTTAAATCTTTTCCACCCTCACCGTTTCATTAGATTAACAAGATCAAAAAACGACAGGTGCGGGTTTTTGTGGTAGATTGATAGAAGTTGGTGATGGTAGAATAAGCGTTTCTCGTTTTGGGGGGGCTCGTTTTGGAGCGTTGGGAATTAGGGAGTTTTGTTGGGTAGTGATCGCTGCTGGGAACTAAGTGGTGCTCATGGGCATAGAAGTACTCCTCTAAGTGTTTATAAAACTACCCTTAGTAGCATTGATATTAGAAGGAACTTATTGGAATGGTCCGGTTAGGATCTCCATTAGATGTGGTTTGTTTAAGACCACTTCTATTTCCTTCGAATATGTTTAACAATATAGCTTTGATAAACTAATAAAGTAGTTTAGCTGAAAAATCCGATACTCCTAATGCTATAGTTGGTAGACTCTTCGAAACAAGCATTTTTAGAAGTTGCATGCTAAGGCTATGAAGGACGCGAATAAGAAACATTCAGATCTCTGTTTCACGTACTCATGACGATAAGAGTTGCGTTAATAATGTCCCTAAGAATACAACACTTAATATCTAGGATTATACATTTTGCAACTCACTATATTCGTAGTTTTTACTCGTAGTTTTGACCTTAACTTTGATTTTCCAGGCACGGATAACTTTCTATGCTTGTAACATCTCTGATTGAATCTAACACAGCTGGATGCAATCTGCTGGACTATCATAATAATCAAAATGTTAAACACTCTTGATCCAGTCCTCCCACATCAGTTGGGAGTAATTGATAGACAATAACTATTCGTCCTCCCTCTCACGCGGTAACCCAAGAATCTGCGTGAAGAATACTGCTCTGAGGCTTGACGATTCCGGCCAGTGCTTGAATGCACATTTTTAGTTTGGTTGTCCAGCACATCAAGTACGCGTGCTGTTTTTCGCCATATCTGGCGAACTCATATTTCAATCGTTCCAACCTATAACATCACCATCCTATTTAACGGAACCTATTTTATAACCGTCTTCGTTGTTTCTTCTCGCCTTCTCTAGGTGCTTAACCGTTTTTTTGCAGGTTTCAATTCTGGAGGAAGAATCAACGTCATCTATCCATCTCAGTCTGAGCGGTTAAAGGACTTCTCGGGCTGGGTCGTCCGGTGTCATTCTACTCATTCTACTACTCATAATAGTGAGGTCATCGTCTAGTCCATGGAGATCGTCATTGTAGCGGCTCCTCAATTGACCTTCCACACATACGGGGCCAACAAACCTAATAATAATCTTTCTCTCGAACACGGCTTTGATAGGGTCCATGTCTCAGAGGCGTATGTGAGAACTGGGACTACGAATGTTTTATATAGACCCAGCTTCGTCCACCGCGACAGGTTCGCTGAGTGGAAAAGTTTCTTAAGGCTGTAATATGACCGGTCGGCTGCCAGCATTCGCGCGCGTACTTCGACATCAATGACATTATCGGGGTTGTCTTTCGACCCAAGATAGGTGAAGTTTTGGACGACTTCAAAGGTGCGATCACCTATCTGTACGTCACTTCCACAAAGGCTATTGTTAGTACGGCCGCTGGTGGAGACAGACGATTTCTGCCGCTTGCTCAATCCTTTGATAGGCATACGCCACATAGGAGAGCCGCAAATTAATGGTGTCATGAGCGTATGCCAGTATCTGGTGAGTATTGTATTGAGTTAAGCCGTTTTCAGACGTACCGCGATTTTCACGTTGCGATTGGCGTTTGCGACTTTTGACAGCTGTGACGTCAGCAACTTCATACAGAAAAACCGAGTCGCGCGCGGTTTCTTTCACAGTGTGTGTATTTACTGTGAAAGAATCCTGCCCCTCAATTTTGTCAAATAATACAGTTTAGCTGATTGACAGCTCTGCAATAGAACAGTTGTCAAGTGCGTTTTTTTTGTAATATTTTGCAGAAACTGGCAGCAATTCCTGTGGAAATGGCTTTAAGTTGTAATTGAATTATGTAAACAATGACTTTCCTGTTGCCGGACACAAGATAAACATTGACAGCTCCTCAATATAACAGTTTGGCTCCAGCGCGATTTTGACAGATTCTCCAGAAACTGTGCTACGTCCAGCGCCAATCGCAGCGTGAAAATGGCGGTACGTCTGGAAACGGCTTTACAAAGGACGGTCACTGAAGCTTCCGAGCCATGGATGGCCTTCTCTAGTGCAAGGTTGAAGTGAAGAATAGCAAGCACGGCTTCAGTTTTAGTATTATTTAATAAGTATTCTTTCTATCTAGTAGAGATCCTATAGGTCTTTTGAACTAAAAGAATTAAATAAAATAAAAAAGAAACATAACGCTGGGTGACAAAATTCATAGCATTAATATTTTTACATAGATTTCGCAAGCATCACCCTACTGAGCTGTAATGAGCAGTCATGCTTAAATTCTGAGAAAAAAACCCATTGCACGAGAGTTTTTATTGTACCCTTTCTGTAGAGTGCAATTGGAGGTTCTGTTATTTTTACTTGCGAAATACAAAAAGCCTTCGCAGTATATTATTAATAGCCTTCCACGAATGGACAGAAGCGTTTTCGTACCGACTTATTAACACTTTTAACTGGAAATTGAGCGCATTGTTTGCGTTAGTGCAGCAGCTTACGAAACTTCATTAAAATAAACAATTTCAAGGGAAAATGGTATTAACTGCTTTTGCTTTCCCAGAACGTCTGTTCTGCTGTTTATAAGGGAACACTTTACGTTTCAGTTATGACGATGTGATAGCAGTAACGAGTCTACAGACTAAAGTTTCAATTTGTATCATATTTCTGCCTTTTATCCATCCAAAGACAAAGCTTCAACAGAACATTTTTAAGTCCAATATTTTGTTTCATCTTTCCCCCTCCCCCATTCGCATTCACTTACCATAGCGCCAGCGAATGTAATTCCACGGTAGAGTATGCAAAACAGTGCGCGGCACCAGTGGGACTATTAATTTCAAAACTCGACACAACGACTCCGATATTAAACCGCAGCGCCGGATAGCGATTGAAATAAACAATTTCGCTTCAAACGCACCGGAGCCGATCGGTGGG